>PVJI01012310.1:0-52145 GCA_004026765.1 Micronycteris hirsuta | reverse complement strand
CTTTATTGTATGAAATGTTGAAGGGAGTTATAGGAGGTATGGAGGAATATCAACAGGGGAGTGGTAGGGGGAGAGGGTGGGAATGGGGCACAGAACAAGTAGCATAAATGGGAGGTAGACAACAGACGGGGAGGTTAGAATAGTATAGGAAGTACAGGAGCAGAAGGACTTATGTGTATGACCTATGGACAAAACTAAAGGGAGGGGAAAGGGGAGTAAGGGGAGGGAGAAAGAAGGGGGCAAATGGGGCAACTGTAACAGCATAATCAATAAAATATTGTTAAAAAAATTAAAAAAAATGGGCAAAAGACTTGAACAGACACTTTTCCAAAGAGGACATACAGAGGGCCCAGAGACATATGAAAAGATGCTCAATACCATTAGCCATCAGAGAGATGCAAATTAAAACCACAATGAGATACCACCTCACACCAGTCAGAATGGCCATCATCAACAAAGCAACAGATAACTGTTGGAGGAGATGCGGAGAAAAGGGAACCCTACTGCACTGTTGATGGGAATACAGACTGGTGCTGCCACTGTGGAAAACAGTATGGAATTTCCTCAGAAAACTAAAAATGGAACTGCCTTTTTTTAAAATTAATTAATTTAGTTTATTTTTGTTCAAGCACAGTTGTCTCCATTCTCCCCCCTACAACTTTCCCCCACAACACCCAATCCCACCTCCCACCCTCGATACTTGCCCCCTTTGGCTTAGTCCATGTGTCCTTTATACATGCTCCTTGACAACCCTTCCCATTTTTTCTCCTGTTATTCGCTTCCCCGACCACTCTGGTTACTGTCAGTTTGTTCTTTATTTCAATGTCTCTGGTTATATTTTGCTTGTTTCTTTGTTTTGTTGATAAGGTTCCACTTATAGGTGAGATCGTAAGGAATTTTTCTGTCACCCGCTAGTTTATTTCACTTGTCATAGTGCTCTCCCAAGCCATCCATGCTGTCACAAAAGGTAGGAACTCCTTTTTTTTTCTTTCTGCTGTGTAGTATTCATTTTGTAAATGTACCATCTTTTTTTAAATTTATTTATTTTTATTGTTCAAGTACAGTTGCATCCTAAAAATGGAACTGCCTTTTGACCTAGCAATTCCACTGCTGGGATTATGCCCTAAGAGCCTGAAACACCAATCCAAAAGAACCTATGCATCCTAATGTTCATAGCAGCAGAATTTACAATAGCCAAGTGCTGGAAGCAACCTAAGTGCCCATCAGAAAATCAATGGATCAAAAACTATGGTACATTTACAAGATGGAATTCTATGCAGCAGAAAGAAAGAAGGAGCTCCTACCTATTGCAACAGCATGGATGAAAGTGTACAGCATAATGCTAAGTGAAGTAAGCCAGGCAGTTAGGGACAAATACCATATGATCTCACCTTTTACCTGGAACATAATCAACAAAAGAACAAAGCAAGCAAAATATAACCAGAGACATTGAAATTAAGAACAATCTAACAATAGCCAGAGGGGAGGTGTGAGGGGACTATGGAGAGAAAGGTTTTCAGGAACTGCTATAAAGGACACATAGACAAAACTAAGGGGCAGGGTGGAAGCAAGGGAGGGAAGTGGGTTTGGATGGGGTGAGGGGAAGGGGAGGGGAGAAAATGCAGACAACTGTAATTGAAGAACAATAAAGTAATTAAAAACATAAAGCAAGGAAGAAAAAAAGAATAAATTCAAAATAGATCAATGACTTAAATGTTAACCTTTGAAACCATAAAAATCCTAGAAGAAAACCTAGGCAGCAAATGTTGGACATCGCTCACAGCAATATTTTATTGGATGTATCTCCCCAGGCAAGAGAAACAAAAGAAAACAATAAATAAATGGGACTACAGAAACTAAAAAGTTTTTGTACAGCAAGGGAAATCATCAACAAAATAGAGACAACCCACAGAATGGGAGAACATATTCACCAATACATCTGATAAGGAGTTAATATCCAAAATTTATAAAGAACTTACAAAACTCAACACCAGGAAAACAACCAACCCAATTAAAAAATGGGGAAAGAGCCTGAGTAGACATTTCTTCAAAGAGAACATACAGATGGCCAAAAAAGATATGAAAAGATGCTCAATGTCACTGATCATCATAGAAATGCAAATTAAAACCACAATGAGATACCATCTCGCACCTGTTAGAATAACTATCATCCATAAATTAACAAACAAGTGCTGGCAAGGATGTGGAGAAAGGGGAACTAAGCAGTGTTAGTGGAAATTCAGACTGGTGCAGCCACTGTGGAAAGCAGTTATGGAGATACCACAAAAAATTTAAAATGGATCAGCCTTTTGACCCAGTGATCCCACTTCTGGGGATCTAGCTGAAGGAATCCAAAACACTAATTCAAAGAACATAAGCACCCCTATGTTCATTGCAGCATTATTTACAATCACCAAGACATGAAAGCAGCTGAAGTGTCCATCAATAGATGAGTGGATAAAACAACTATGGGACATTTACACAATGGAATACTATTCAGCTGTAAAAAAAAAAGAAGAAAAGTTTACCCTTTGCAACAATATGGATGGACCTGGAGAACATTATGCTAAGGGAAATAAGCCAGTCAGAGAAAGAAAAATACCATATGATTTCACTTATATGTGGAATCTAATGAACAAACTGAACTAACAAGCAAAATACAGACACATAAATGGCAGGATAACAGCTAAGGTGGGGTGAAGGGATTGACAAAAAAGGAGAAAGGACTCATGGACATGGACAACAGTGTGGTGATGTGGGAAGAGGAGGGTACAAGGGAACTAAATGATAATTTAAAATATAATAAAAATTATTAAATTAAAAATAAATAAAAATAATTACCTGTGAAAAAATAAAGTAAATATAGTCTCTCCCTAATATAATAATACAGGACTTCTGTTTCAAGATAAAAACAGATTTCTTTCTTCCTATTTCTCACAGGTTATTACAATTAAAATCCCAGACATAATACAACAGAAAATCATTAGGGAGTTCTGAGAGATGGAAAGAGAAAAAAAATCCAATGAAGATGAAAAATCACCAGGAACTCTGATGAATAACAAAGAGAGAAAACAAATGACCAATATTAGAAATGGAAAAAAGTATATCATTAAAGATCCAACAGACATTAGAAAGATAAGAAGATGTAATTTTTAAAGACTTTATGCCAATAAACTTAGAAGAATGACATTTCCTTACAAATATAACTTAAAACCAATAAAAGAATATAATAAAAATATATGGGTGAAAGAGGGCAGAGGGGAGTAAATGGGAACATCTGTAATAGAGTCAACAATAAATATAAAGAAATATATATAATTTAAAACCAATAAAAGTGGGAGAGGGAGATGGTGGCAATGTAGGTGTGAGCTGAGCCTACTTGCTCGTCCACCAAATAGGATACCTAGCCAATCTTCTGAAGAAGAGAGTGAAGAGAAAACAGAATCCTAGCTTATAGGAAGTTTGGAAGCCAAAGTGTGCAGAGGACGCTTAAAAACGGGTGGTAAGGAGATTTTGTAGGCTGACAGGAAGGTCCCCAGGCCATGTGCTGGGCCAACAGCATGGATGAAACTGTAGAGCATAATGCATCAGTGATAGCCACCAAGCAGCTCCTTCCCCTCCCAGAGTGGGGAAGTCTCAGACCTGTGCCAGCAGAGACCTGGATGCAAAAAGTTGCTGGGGGTGATAAAAAGGTGGTAAGTGATAGACAGCCTGCAGTGTACACAAGCTGGGGCAGCGGTCCCTGGCTGGGACAGTACCAGAGAAAATAGGGAGCCCGGTGACAACTGGAGCTGTGAAAACAGAGGGGCCATGACTGGCCCTGACCCACATAGACTCTGGGCTGGTCAGAGAGTTGGCCTGTGTGGAAAACCAGGCACTTAGGAGCTGCAGGCAGCATTCAAGGGGACTTTTTTCAAAAAAAGAACGGAGCAGTCATGCAGGGACCTTGCATATGCAGGAACCTCGAGTGCACACACAGTGGCCAGGCCAGTGAAGAGGGAGGAGTAGGGGCTAAATTTACTCTCACTCAGGGTGCCTCACAGACTGATCAAAGGGGGCAGTGGGGGCTCAGAGAGGCAACGGCTCCCAGAGAGACTTCTTTCAATAGCTGAACTGATCAGTGTTTCAAAACGAGGTGGATTATCAGCAGCAGCCTGGCGCAAATGCACAGAGTGGACAGGCCTCACAGTGCTCTGAGGACTTGGGCTGGAAATTGGGTACTTGTGATTATTGTAGCTCAGACTAAGCCACATCCTTGCAGAAACCACAGGAAAGGAAAAAAACAAACAAACAAGCTCATCCCCCTCTACCTGCAGGATCCAGGAAGACCTGCAAACTAGCTTGGCAGGTGTAAAATCAGCAGAAGGCTTTTCTTTTTTTTTCAAAGTAAAAAGACCTGGAGATGTGAGGAAACCAAGATGGATCCAGAAAGAAGTCAGAAGGCAAACACCAACAGCTGAGACAAATTTCACTTTTGATATCTTTCAGAACTTGCATTTTTTTAATTCCTCTTCTTTTCATTTATTTAGTTTTTTTCTTCTTCTTTTTTGTTTCTTTTTATTGTTTGCTTTGTTTTTTATTCTCCCATTCACATTTCATTTTAATTTTTCTTCTTTCACTTCATATTCCAAAGAACACACTACTCTTGGTCTTTTACTTTGCATGCTTTTTATTCAGTTTATATATGTCTTATCATACTCTTGTTATTCCAAATCCCACACATCACCCTTCCCTGGTCTTAATCCATTTTTCCAACTTCCTGAACTTTATTACTGTCATGGTTAACTTTCTTTTCCCACACTATGCTAAGATTTTATCCCTTATCCTCACCATTTCTCCCTCACCTAACCTCGCATAAGTGTTCTTCTTCCTTAGGTCAGCTCACATTCTTTTTCCCCTCTAATAAGAGTCTTATTTCTTTTTCACCTTTTATAAAAAGTGGCTAGTTGGGTGAAATATCACAGTTATTGCTGTAATTCTCCAAAGGATCTCCTGTTTGTTCACTACTTGTTTTTAATTTAAATCCCATAGAATACTCTCCTGCTCTCTTACTCCATTTTGCCTTTGCCTTGCCCATAATCAATTGAGTGAGGAACTTTATTTCATTGTTTTCTCTCTCCCTTTCTTTTTTCTTTTTCTTTTCTTTCTTTACTTCCACTCTCTCAACCTGGGCTTTACTCCTTACTATTATTAGTTTTCTTTCCTCATTCTCTAAAAATAATTTTCCTTTACAGCAGACATCCCATACTCACTTTTCACTTTTCTACAATACTCTTATTCCTGTTGCACCTTAATTAAATTTGATTCAACTGTCGTTGCTATTGAACCTGCTGTGGGTTTTGTGCAATTTTGCTCCCATTGGTCCAGTACCTTTTCAATTTTCTTTCAAACCTCACATTATACTCTTACCTCTTCTTACCCCATTGCTCCCATTGCCCTTTCATGTTTTACTTATGTTGTAAATTTTGCTATCTCCCTTTCTTCTCCTCGTTCTATACCAACTCTTATCAATTCTCCTCCCTCTTAAAACACAACAACATTTTCCCCTCTTTTAGTCATCTCATACTCCCTTTGTCATATATTATAATATCCCCAATATCCCTTCACCTTTATTAATCTTAGTTCAGTTGTGATAGAAACAGCTGCTATAGTACAGGCATAGGTTTTGTGGTCTGAAAGTACTGCTTTGTTAAGCAACATGTATACAATGACATACAAGACAAGGTGGGAGTTGTGAAAACTAGTAAACCTGCTGGAGGGGAGAACGCACCAACAAAGGAGTCATCGACAGGTAAAACCAGAGTACAAGAGAGCACACACAAATGGAAGAAAGAGCAACCCTAGAGCATCCAGAAAACAATATCAAAGAGACCACACCACTGAGTCCCACAGTACTCCTACTATAGCAGCTCACCCTACAAAGATAGCTGGCAAAGCAGAGCATCTGAAATCGCATAAACAAACAAAAAGGCTCACCTAAAATGGGGAGACAAAGATAGAACCCACAAACAAAAGAAATGGAATATTCCCCAGTAAAGGAGCTAAATGAAACGGAGGCAAGCAACCTATTAGATATAGAATTCAAAATGATGGTTACAAGGATGCTCAAGGAACTCACTGACAACTAGAAAGAACTAAGTAGGAACTACAGCAGTATGAAAAAGGAAATAGAAACTATAAACAGGAACCAGGAAGAAATGAAGAATACAATACCTAAAACAAAAGTACATTAGAAGGAATTACAAGCAGGCTGGATGAAGCAGACAATCAAATTAGTGAGCTGGAGTACAAAATAGAAAGAAACACCCAGTAGAGCAGGTGGATGGAAAATGACTCAAAAAATATGAAGCCGCCTTAAGGGCACTATAGGACAACATGAAACACCACAACATTTGAATCAAAGGAATACCAGAAGAAAAGGAGCAAGGGATAGAAAAATTGTTTGAAAAAATAATAACATAAAACTTGCCTAACCTGGAGAGGCAACAAGCCACACAAGTTCAGAAAGCACAGAGGTTCCCAAACAAGATGAATCCAAGGAGGTCAACTCCAAGACATATCATGATTAAAATACCAAATTTTAAAGACAAAGAGAGAATCTTAAAGGCAGCAAGAGAGAAACAGGAAGTAACACACAAGGGGGTCCTAATAAGGCCAGAAGCTGACTTCTCAATGTAAACACACAAGGCAGAAAGGAATGGCAAGAAATATTCCAATTAATGAAAAGCACAGGCCTGCAGCCAAGACTACTCTGCCCAACAAGGCTCTCAATTAAAATGGAAGGTGACATAAGGAGTTTTCAAGGCAAAAGAAGGTTAAAGGAATACACCTTCATGAAACCAGCACTGCAAGAGATGCTAAAGGGACTGCTTTAAGAAGCAGAACAAAAATTGAGAGAGAGGAACACAGATATAAAGGAGGAAAAATGAATAAGTATCTATCAAAATTAACTACAAATGTTAATGGATTAAATGCTCCAATCAAAAGACATAGGGTAGCTGAATGGATAAGAAAACATGGCCTGCATATACACTCCTTCCCAGAGACCCACGTCAGAACATAAGACCTAAAGAGACTGTAAGTGAAGGGTGGAAAAAAGTATTCCAAGCAAAAGGACAGGATAAAAAGCTAGGGTAGCAATATTTATATCAGACAAAATAGACTTCAAAACAAAATCCATAAAAAGAGATAGAGAAGGATACGTCATAATATTCAAAGGAAGAATCCATCAAGAACACATAAACATTATAAACATATATGCACCCAACATAGGAACGACCAAATATATTAGGAATATATTGAAGGACATCAAGATATAGACAGCAACACAATTACAGTAGCATATTTTAACACCCCACTGTCAAAAAAGGATAGATCTTCCAAACAAATATCAACAAGGATATTGTGGCATTGCGCAATGCCCAAGATCAAATGGACTTAACAGATATATATATATATATATATATATATATATATATATATATATATATATATAGAACCTTTCATCCCAAAGAAGCAAAATACACATTCTTTTCAAATGCACATGAACATTTTCAAGGACAGACCACATCATTGGACACAAAACAAGCATCAACAAATTCAAGAAAATTGAAATCATATCAAGCATTCTCTCAGATGAAAGGGGCCTGAAACTAGAAACCAACCTCAAGGTAAAAACTGAAAGTAACTCAGACTCATGGATATCAAATTTCACGCTCTTAAACAGTGAAAGGGTCAACAATGAGATCAAGGAAGAAATCAAAAAGTTTCTGGAAAAAAATGAAAATGAACACACAACAGTCCATAAATTATGGGACACAGGGACAACAGTCCTGACAGGAAGTTCATACCAATAAAGGCCTACCTAAAAAATATAAAAACATTTCAAATAAACAACCTAACCCTGCATCTACAAGAATAGGAGGAACAGCCATAAGCAAAGCACAGAGCGAGTAGAAGGAAAAAAATAACCAGGATCAGAGCAGAATGAAATGACATAGAGACTAAAACAAATATTCAAAGGCTCAATAAATCCAGGAGCTGGTTGTTTGAAAAGATAAACAAAATCAACAAGCCTTTAACTACACTCATAAAGGAAAAAAGAGAGAGGACCCAAATAAATAAAAGCAGAAATGAAAAAGGACAGATTACAACTGATACCACAGAAATATAATGGTTTCTGAGAAATTACTTCTATGTGCCGAGAAATTTGAAAACCTGGGTGAAATGGACAAATTTCTACAAAAACATAATCTTCCTAAACTGAAGGAAGAAGAAGCAGAAATCTTAAACAGAAAAATAACAGCTAGTGAAATTGAAGCAGTAATCAAAAAACTCTTGGCACACAAAAGCCCTGGGCCAGATGGTTTCACAGGATAATTTTATAAAACATTTAAGGAAGAGCTAACCCCTATGCTACTCAGACTATTCTAAAAAAATTCAAAAAGAAGGAAGACTCCCAAACTCTTTTTATGTGGCCAGCATCATCCTAATCCCAAAACCAGATAAAGACACAACAAAGAAAGAAAACTACAGGCCAATATTGCTCATTAACATAGACACTAAAATCCTCAACAAAATATTGGCACATCCCACCCAGCAATACATTAAAAAGATCATACACTATGATAAAGTGGGATTCATCCCAGGGATGGTACAATATTCACAAATCAATAAATGTAGTACATCACATAAAAAAAAAGAAAGACAAAAATAAGGTATAGCACTCATTCATGATAAAAACACTCAGCAAAATGGGAGTAGAGGGAGCATACCTCAACATAATAAAGGCCATATACAAGAAACCTACAGCCAACATCATACTCAATGGGCAAAAACTAAAAGCTTTCCCACTAAGGTTACGAACAAGACAAGGATGTCTGCTTTCACCACTTGTATGCAACATAGTATCAGAAGGCCTAGCCTCAGCGATGGGTCAAGAAAAAGAATTAAAAGGCATCCAAATTGGAAAGGAGGAATAAAATTGTCCTCGTTTGCAGATGACATGTTAGTGTACTTAGAAAATCCTATAGACTTCACCGAAAAACTATTCAATCCAATAAGTGACTATGGCAAAGCAGCAGGACACAAAGCCAATATTCATAAATAGAAGGCATTTTTATATACCAACAACAAAACATCAGAAACAGAAATAGGGACAAAATCCCATGTGATATAGCAACAGGAAAAATAAAGTACCTAGGAAAAGACCTAACTAAGTAGATAAAAGACCTATACTCACAATAGTGCACAACAATGAAGAAAGAAATTAAGGAAGACACAAACAAATGGAAGTATATACTGTGTTCATGAATAGGAAGAATTATAATCATCAAAATGTTCATGTTACCCAAAGCAATTTATAGATTCAATGCAATCCTTATTAAAATACCAAAGACATATTTTACAAATTTACACATAACTGTAAACAACTCTAAACACTGCAGCAGTTTTGAGAAAGAAGAACAAAGTAGGAGGGATCACAATACCTGATATCAAACTGTATTACAAGACCGCTGTAATTAAAACAGCCTGGTACTGGCATAGAACAGACACATAGGCCAATGGAACAGAACAGAGAGCCCATAAATAAGCCCAAGTCTCTATGATCAATTAATATTTGACAAAGGGGGCAGAATCATAAAATGGAGTAAAAATAGCCTCTTCAACAATGGTGTTAGGAAAGCTGGACAGCTACATGAAAAAAAATTAAACTCGACCACCAATTGACACTGTACACAAAAATAAATTCAAGGTGGATAAAATATTTAAATATAAGTTGAGACACCATAAAATTCCCAGAGGGGAACATAGGCAAGAAAATCTCAGATATTGAATGCAGCAATATTTTCACTGATATGTCCCCTAAAGCAAGGGACCTAGAGGAAAGAATAAACAAATGGGACTTCATCAAAACAAAAAAGCTTATGCACAGCTAAAGAAAACATCAGCAAAATTAAAAGGGAACCAACCATATGGGAAAATACATTTGCCAATGATTCCTTAGACAAGGGTTTGATCTCCAAAATAAATAAATAACTCACATGACTCTACTCCAGGAAGACAAACAATCCAATTAAAAAAATGGACAAAGGACATAAACAGATACTTCTCCAAGGAGGACCTACAGAGGTCCCAAAGACTTATAAAAGGATACTCAGCCTCAGTAGCCATCATTGAGATGCAAATTAAAACCACAATGGGATACCACTTCACACCAGTCAGAATGGCCATCATAACCAAATCAACAAACAAGTGCTGGCGAGGTTGTGGAGAAAAGGAAACCGTAGTATACTGTTGGGGGAAATGCAGACTGGTGTAGCAACTGTGGAAAACATTATGGAATTTCCTGAGAAAACTAAAGATGGAACTTCCTTTTGACCCAGCAATTCCACTGCTGGGTTTATACCTTAAGAATCCTGAAATACCAATCCAAAAGGACCTATGCACCCCAATGTTCATAGCAGCACAGTTTACAATAGCCAAGTGCTGGAAGCAACCTAAGTGCCCATCAGAAAATCAATGTATCAAAAAACTATGGCACATTTACAAGATGGAATACTATGCATCAGAAAGAAAGAAGGAGCTCCTACCCGTTGCAACAGCATGGATGAAACATAATGCTAAGTGAAATAAGACAGGTGATGAAAGACAAATACCATATGATCTCACCTATAAGTGGAACCTAATCAACAAAACATACCAGCAAGCAAAATATAACCACAGACATTGAAATAAAGAACAAACACAGTAACCAGATGGGAGGGGGGCAGGGGATAACAGGGGAAAGAAGGGAAAGAGTTGTTAAGTAACATGTATAAAGGACCCATCGACAAACCAAAGAGGAGTAGGACTGAGGATGGGAGGTGGCAGTTAGTGTGACAGGGGAAAACGTTGTGTGGAGGCAATAGAGACAACTTTTCTTGAACAATAATATAAAAGGAGTAAAGTAAAGAAAGAAAAATAAAAATAGGTTTAGAAAAATATAAAGCTGCCTAATATATAATCTAAATACTCATAACTCTTTAAAAAATTGAATCTAGCCCTGGCTGGTGTAGCTCAGTAGACTGAGCGCAGGCTGTGAACCAAAGGGTCGCTGGTTCGATTCCCAGTCAGGGCACATGCCTGGGTTGTGGGCCAGGTCCCCAGTGGGGGCCATGTGAGAGGCAACCACACATTGATGTTTCTCTCCCTTTCTTTCTCTGTCCTTTCCCGCTCTCTAAAAATAAATAAATAAAATATTTTTTTAAAAACTGAATCTATAACTAAAAACTTGCCCAGATGGCATTGCCAGTGAATTCCCCTAAACCTTTAAAGATAAATGGCATCAGTGTTACATAATCACTTCCAGAGTATAAAAAATTAGTTTTGTATCCCAATTCATTTTTGAAGCTCATGTAACTTTAATACCAAAACCTCATAAGAACTTGATAAATAAAGGAAAATTAAAGGCCCATCTTTCTCATAAACAGTAATGCCAAAGTTTTAAAACACATACATACACATATATGCACACACATATCCTATCTTGTTATGCAAGCTAACTAAAAAATCAGGGTTTATACCAAGAATAAAATGTTGATTTAACACTTGAGAATCTATTAATGTACCTTGCCACATTAACAAAACAAAGGAGAAAATGTGATAAACTTATAAGATGCAAAAATTATCTGATAAAATCAACACCTATTCATGTGTTAACTAACCTTATTGTGGTAATAAGTTTTATATATATATATAAAATCATCAAGGTATGCACCTCAACTTTATATATTATGTTAATTATATCTCAATGAAACAGGGTGAAAAATTCACCATGACATTTTTGATTTAAAAAAACTCTACAAACCAAAAATAAAAATAATGTTTCTTAATCTGATAAAAAAACTACAGCAAAATCCATACTTAATGGTGAAATAACAAAAACTTTCTTTCAGATCAAGAATAAAATAGAAGATGCCTGTAATCTCCAATTACATACTGCACTGTACTGAAAGTCCTAGGCAAAACAATAAGGCAGAAAAAAAATAAATACATAAAAATTTGAGCCCTGGCTGACATAGCTCAGTGGATTGAGCGTGGGCTGTGAACCAAAGGGTCGCTGGTTCGATTCCCAGTCAGGGCACATGCCTGGGATGTGGGCCAGGTCCCCAGTGGGGGCCACATGAGAGGCAACCACACATTGATGTTTCCCTCTCTTTCTCCCTCCCTTCTCTTCTGTTTAAAAATAAACAAATAAAATCTTTTTAAAAATTTTGAAATAAAAAAGTGAAATAAAATTATTTAAATATTTATAAAAGCAGCAGGTAAATTAATTCTATTAATGAATTCATCAGTATCTCTGACTATAAGATCAATATTCAAAAATTTAAAAATCAATTGTATTTCTGTATAACCAAAAAATTGTTTCAAAAATAAAAATTTTAAAGATAAATTTATAATAGCATCAAATAAATATCTAAGAATAAATTAAAATTTGTACAAGATGCACATACAATAAACTACCTAATATATTGAATAAAAATAAAAATTTAAATAAATAGACAGATATACATGTTCTCAGATCGAAAGACCCCTTTTTGGAAAAACAAGAGTTATTCCCACATTGACCAATAGACTCAGTGCAATTGTAATACAAATTCCAAGAGGTCCTTTACTGTCTGGAAATTGGCAACTTTATTCTAAAATTTACAAGAAAGATGAAGAGAATTACATTATCCAATTATTAAAACTGATTGATATATTTGATAATTAATTGCATATCTATTAGACATCCACATAGAAAAGAATGATTCTCAAACTCTATCTGACATAATGTACATACACGTACAAGGTCTATCCAGAAGGTATCCAGCCATGTAATGTGAAAAATAGAGACATTTATTGAAGAAGATACAAGATACAGGAAACACTGGACATGCATTATCAACACATTTAGGAAATGCAGGAGATGGCGGCCAAGTAGGTGGAAGCTGAGTCTACTTGTTCTTATCCCACACTCAGATTCTCAGCTGATCTACAGACAAATAATTTGAACAACAAATGGAATCTTAGCTGATATGAAGTTTGGAAGCAAAGGAGTACAGAAGACACTTTACAATGGGCAGTAAGGAGATTTTATAAGTTAAAGGGGAAATATCCTGTGCATGGAGCCTGCAGCCATGGAGAGACTTCTTAGAAGTCACAGCTTTGTGGCTCCCTCCCCTCCCAGGGCAGGGAACCCACAGACCTGGGCCAGGAGTGACTTGAGAGGAGACCCAGGCTACATGCACAGTGAGAAGCACATCCATAGCTGCAATGCCAAATGCCAACCAGGAGTGTGCCAGAAAGAGAGAAGGACTCTATCTCCTAAAAGGATCAGGGGCCACACCTGGTCAGGCAGAGGTAGGCTGTGGCCAGCCGTGACCATAAGGGACTTTTAGAATTTTGGAGAGGGGGTGTGCACAGAAAAGTGTAACAGTGACTCAGTGCTGCAGTGGGAGTGCCACGGATAGACTTTTTAAAAGGGGAACTGAAGCATGCTGGACAGGGACCCCATACACAGCTGCCCCGCGAGCAAAGGGACAAAACTGAAAGTGCAGTTTTCTCCCAGTGAATATAGCTGGGCAGGGAGAGCAGAAAAGTGCACAGCAAGGGCATTTATGGGCCCCAGCCCAATGTACCTAGCAAGCTGGGGGCTATGCAAAATGGAGAATCTGGGACTGTGTCTACTGTGAGGGCAGTGGGCTGGGAATTAGACAGGCAAGAGTTGAGTACCTGAGATTATTTACAGCCAGGCAGAATCCCCTTCCCCGGCAAAGTTCAAACCTCTGGGAAGGGAAAGACATACCCAGCCCGCACCTCCTACAGGACTGCAAACACCTCATCTAATGGGGAAGCTCTGAAGAACAGGCAGGACAGGCTCAAGAAGAGCCTGCAGGGTGTGTATCTACAGGAAAGACAGAAAGAGCAACTTCAAAAGGGCCCATTTTGTTCTTCTCTGGCAGAGACAAAATGCACTGATTCCTAGGGCCCTATTCCACTAAGGCCAGCAAGGCAGGGAGATCAGAAATTGATGCATCAATGGGGAATCAGGGCCCACCTAGCCTCATCTGGCACATAGAGCTGTCATCAGCACCAAGCAGGAAAGAACTGAGCCTTTTACACAGATTGGCTCCTCCCTTGAAAAGGACAGCTAGTTCATCAGAAACTATACACTATTGCAAATAAGCTGGCACAGACCAAGACAAGTGGTGCAGGGACAGAGGGACCACACCCACAATTTTCCCAGCAGACTAAACAGTGCTTTGGAGGGGAGACCCTCAGGGTCCCATCCTCCAGATTGCAATAGAAACCCCCTCTAGAGGCAGGTGACCTGACTGGGAATTGAACCTTCGCCCCTTTGTTTCTCAGGTCAGTGCTGAGTCCACTGATCCACACTAGCCAGGGCTTGCACATAGCCTTTTAACATTTCTTCTTTTTTTTTTCAATTGTATTCCAACTAATTCACTATTTTCTCTTTTACTTTTTATTCTTTTTATTTATATTTTTATTTTTTTATTTCAAATCTCACACTCTACCCTTCCCTTGTCTTACTCCATTTGTCCTTCTTCCTGTTCTTACTTGTTTCCAATTTTATTTTTCCCCTTTCTACACCATGTTCCTAATCCTTACTTTTACTATTTCTCCTCCCTCTATCCTATCAAAATCATTTTTGTTCCTTTACTCATCCCATATTCTTTTTTCCCTTTCTTATAATATTCTTAAGTTCTTCCCACCTTTATTAATCATTGCTTGTTTGGCATGGATATTGTGGTTATTGCTTTGTTTCTTCAATTTTATTCCTATTTGTTCAGTATTTTTTTAATTTCAATTTCATAGGTTACTCTCCACATCATACTCCATTTTGTCTCCCTTCTGCCCTTGCTTATTTCAGTTTGGAATTTTATTTTTCCCTTTATTAGCCTGAATTCTATTCCTTACTCTTATTATTTGTCCTCCCTCTATGCTTTCAAAATCATGTTTCTTTACAGTAGACATCTCACATTCTCTTTTCTCATTCTTGCAATATTCTTATTCTCTTTTCACCTTTATTAATCTTTGCTCACCTCTCATTGTTACTGAAACTTTTGTGGTTTTATTCAATTTTGTTCCTATTGGTTCACTATTTTTATATTTTATTACAAACCTCATATATGCTTCCCTTTTCTTACTCCATTTTGCTATCACCTTTCCCTTTTTTACTTATGTTTTAAATTTTGTTTTTGCCCCTTCTTTTCCCCCTTGTTTCTATTCCATACTCTTATTATTTCTCCTTCCAATTCCCTCTCAAAATCATTTTTTCTCCTTTAGTTGTCTGATTATATCCTTTTATCCTATCATATAACACTCTTTTTAAGTATATTTTATTAATTATGCTATTACAGTTGTCCCAGTTTTTTCTCTGCTTTATTCCCCTCTGCCCTGTACCTCCCTTCCCACCAGCATTCTTCCCCTAGCTTAGTTCATGCCCATGGGTTATATATATATAAGTACTTTGGCTTCTCCATTTCCTATACTATTCTTAACCTCCCCCTGTCTATTTTGTACCTACAAATTTTTCCCTTTACCTTTTCCCCCATTCTCCACCCTACCCCTCCCTGCTGATAACCCTCCATGTGATCTCCATTTCTGTGATTCTGTTCTTCTTGTAGTTGTTTGCTTAGTTTGTTTTTGGTTTTTTTAGGCTCAGTTGTTGATAGTTGTGAGTTTGTTGTCATTTTACTGTTCATAGCTTTTGATCATCTTCTTTTCCTTAGATAAATCCCTTTAACATTTCATATACTAATGCTTAATGATGATGAACTCCTTTAATTTTATCTTATCTGGGAAGCACTTTATCTGCCCTTCCATTCTAAATGAGAGCTTTGCTGGATAGAGTAATCTTGGCTGTAGGTCCTTGCCTTTCATGACTTCAAATACCTCTTTCCAGCTCCTTCTTGCCTGTAAGGTTTCTTTTGAGAAATCAGCTGATAGCCTTATGGGAACTCCTTTGCAGGTAACTCTTTCCTTTCCTCTTGCTGCTTTGAAGATTCTCTATCTTCAATCTTGGGTAACTTAATGATGATGTGCCTTGGTGTCTTCCTCCTTGGGTCCAATTTCTTTGGGACTCTCTGGGCTTCCTGGACTTCCTGGAAGTCTGTTTCCTTCACCAGAATGGGGAAATTTTCCTTCATTATTTGTTCAAATACGTTTTCAATTTCTTGCTGTTGTTCTCCTTCTGGCACCCCTATAATTCACATATTGGAATGTTTCAAGTTGTCCCAGAGGTTCAAAAGTCTCTCTTCATTTTTTTGAATTCTTGTTTCTTCATTCTGTTCCAGTCAGATGTTTATTTTTTCCTTTTGTTCCAAATTGTTGTTTTGAGTCCTGGTTTCCTTCCTGTCACTGCTGGTTCCCTGAATATTTTGCTTTATTTCATTTTGGGCATCTTTCATTTGTTCTTTCATTTTTCAGCCAAGCTCAATCAGTTCTGTGAACATTTTAATTACCAGAGCTTTAAATTCTCCATCAGATAGGTTGGCTCTCTCCTCATCACTTAGCTCTCTTTCTGGAGTTTTGCTCTGTTCTTTCATTTGGGCCCTATTTCTTTGTTCAGGGCCCCTGTTAAGTTGTAAGGGGGTGGAGCCTTAGGTATTCACCAGGGCAGGGCAACCCTCCCTGCTGTGTTTCAGCACTGCCTGTGGGGGAGGGTCCAGAGAGAGAACAATGCAGCTCCCCTGCTCATCTCTAGCCCACTTCCCAATCAACTCTCATGTAAGACTGGGAGTTTCTCCCACCGTGGCAACTGCCATAGTCCACAGCCAGCTCTGAGTCTCAGTTTCCCCTTAAGTCAGCCCCACCCACACAGCCCGCCACCTCACCATGGGTTCTCTCTATCTGCAGCCTTACTGGTGTGGTTGTTCTGTTTGACTGTTTCTTTAATTCCGTGGTTGTCGGAATTCCATACAGTTTGATTTTCTGGTACTTCTGGTTGTTTATTGATTTTATATTGGCTGTTATCCTCCTTTTGGTTGTGTGAGGAAGCAAAGGGTTTCTACCTATATCTCTATCTTGGCCAGAACTCTCATTTTTTTAAATTATTGTTTTTTCATTCTGTTCCAGTTAGATGTTTATTTCTTCATTTTGTTCCAAATTGTTGATTTGAGTCCTGGTTTCCTTCCTTTCAGTGTTGATTCCCTATATATTTTTCTTTATTTCATTTTGCATAGCTTTCACTTTTTCCTTTATTTTGCATACACACTCAACCATTTCTGTGAGCACCCTGATTACCAGTGATTTGAATTCTGCATCTGATAGGTTGTCTATCTCCTCATCATTTAGTTCTTTTTCTGGAGTTTTGATCTGTTCTTTCATTTGGGCCATATTTCTTCATCTCAGCATGCCTGTTACATTATAAGGGGTGGAACCTTAGGTATTTGCCAGTGTGGGGCAACCCACATTGCTGCATTGTGGTGCTGTATGTGGGGGAGGGGTCTGATAGGGAACAATAAACAATGAGGCTTGCTCAGCTTTCGGCCAGCTTTCAGTCACTTCCCTGGCTACTCACAAGCAAATTGGGCCTTTCTGGTGCTTATTCCCTGGTGTGTGGGTTTTTGTATGTTTTGTGGTTCTCTCCAACGAACTCTCCTGTGAGGCTGGGGGTTTTTCCCACCACTGCCACTCCCACAGGTTCTTACAACCAGAGTTTTTGAGGCTTTCTTTTCCTGTGCTGGAACCCTGGGTTTTGTGGTCTGTCTTACTCCCCAGTTGTTCCACCCGGTCTCCATATGCAATTGTGGGGCCACCCGGTCCTCCAGCCATTACCTTGTTGTGCTTCGTCTCTGCCCCAGCTGCCCATCTCTGCCCTTCCCACCAGTCTGAATGAATGTTTCTTCTTTAACGCCTTGGTTGTTGGACTTCCATACAGTTCAATATTCTTGCAGTTCTGGTTATTTTTTGTTTTTAAATTTGTTGTTGTACTTATTTTGGTTGTGAGAAGAGGCAAGGTGTATCTACCTATGTCACCCTGTTGGCCAGAAATACCCTACTAGTACTCTTAATCTCTTTCTAACTTTCTTAATTTTTGTTTATTTTCTGTTTATATTGCTGATGTGGTAGGGGATATTTTGCCTGGAATGAGTTTGGTTTTGGGGGAAGTTTTGCTTTGTTCTGCCAGCACCTGTACAATAGCATACAAGACGTGGTGGGGGTTTTGACTCTCAGTCAGCCAGCCAAAGAGGAGAACCCACCAGTGAAAAAGCAATCAATAATCAAAGCCCGAGTACAACAAGATATCCCACATAAACTGAATAAAGGTCATCCCTATATCATCCAGATTAGGAAATCAAAGAGATGGTACAATTGAGTCCCACAAAATTCCTACCACAGAAGGCCAACCCATGAAGAAAGGTAGTCAAAGCAGAGCAATCAGAGGTACAGAAACAAACAAAAAGAGTCACCTAAAATGGGGTGACAAAGAAACCACCCTCAATAGAAAGGAAAGGAGGAATCCCCAGAAAAAGAGCTGAATGAAAATGAGGCAGATTTTGTTTAAAAGATTTTATTTATTTATTTTTAGAGAGAGGGGAAGGAAGGGAGAAAGAGACATATAGAAACATCAGTGTGTGGTTGCCCCTCATATGGCCCCCAATGGAGGCCTGGCCTACAACCCAGGAATATGAGATGACTGGGAATCTAACTGGTGACCCTTTGTTTCACAGCCCATGCTCAATCCACTGAGCTATAGCAGCCAGGGAAACTGAAGCAGCTTTTATGAGACATAGAGTTCAAAATAATAGTTACAAGATGCTCAAGGAACTCAGTGAGAACTACAAGGAACATTATGGGAGATACAAGGAACTTAGTGGGAACTACAGAAGCATGGAAAAGGACATAGAAACTATGAGTAAGAAACAGGAGGAAATGAAGAATACAATATCAGAAATGAAGAATATATTAGCAGGTATTAAAAACAGGCTGGATGAATCAGAGGACTGAATCAGTGAGGTGGTAGACAATGTAGAAAAAACACCCAGTCAGAGCAATAAAACAAAATAAAGACTAAAAAAATGAAGGTAGTATAGGGAAGCTTCAGGACAACATGAAAAGTAACAACATTTGCATCATAGGAGTACCAGAAGGAGAAGAAAAGAGACAAGGCATAGAAACCCTGTTTGAAAATAATGACAGAAAATTTCCCTAACTTGCTGAGGGAAAAAGTCATATAAGCTCAGGAAGCACAGTGGGTCCCAATAAAGATGAACCCAAAGAGGCCCACTCTAAGACACATCATAATTAAAATTGCAAAATTTAAAGACAAAGAGAGATTCTTAAAAGCAGCAAGGGAGAAACAGATAGTAACAAACAAGGGAGCTCTGGTAAGGGTATCAATTGATTTCACAACAGAAACACTAAAAGCCAGAAGGGATTGGCACAAAATATTCCAAGTACTCTATCCAGCAAGAATATCATTTAAAATGGAAAGCTAAATAAGGAGCTTACCAGACAAAAGAAGTCTAAAAGAGTACATCTCTACCAAGTCAGCACTGCAAGAGATGCTAAAGAGACTGCCTTAAGAAGAAGAAGAAAGAGAGGTTGGTGACAAAGGTAGAAAGGAAAGTAAGTGACAATGAGAAAGTACCTATCAATAATAACCTTAAATGTAAATAGATTATGCTCCAATCAAAAGGCATAGGGTATCTCAGTAGATAATAAAACACAATCTGCATAAATTTTGCCTACAAGAGATGCTCAAAAGATCCACACAGGCTGAAAGTGAAAGGTTGGAAAAAATATTCCAAGCAAATGGACATGAAAAAGAAAAACTGGGATAGCAATTCTTATATCAGACAAAACAGACTTCAAACAAAGGCAATAACAAGAGACAAAGAAGGTCACAGAATAATACTAAAGGGATCAATTAAACAAAAGGATATAACCCTTGTAAACATATGTGCACCCAACAAGGGAGCACCTAAATACACAAGGGAAATCTTGGAAGATGTTAAGAAGGAGATTGACAGACATGCAGTCATTGTAGAGGATTTTAACACTGCACTGTCAACAATGGATACATCTTCCAAACCAAAAATCAACAAAGATATTGTAGCACTGAACAACACTCTAGATCAAATAAACTTAATTGATATTCAAAGAACATCTCACCCTAAAGAAGCAAAGTATGCATTATTTTCAAACATACATGGATCATTTTCAAAGACAGACCCTTGGTAGGACACCAAAGAAGCCTCAACAAATTCAAGAAAATTGAAATAATATCAAGAATATCAAGTATCTTATCAGAACACAGTGGCTTGAAAGCACAAACCAACCTCAAGGAAAAAACTCAAAACATTCAAATACTGTACACTGAATAACATGTTGTTAAAAAACGAATGGTTTAACAGTGACATCAAGAAAGAAATCAAAATTATCTAGAAACAAATGAAAATTAACACAAAACAAACCAAGGTCTATGGGACACAGAGAAGGTAGTCCTGAGAGGTAAGTTCATAGCAACACAGCAAACCTAAAGAAGATATAAAAATCTAAATTAGTGACTTCTGGATAAGATGGAGGCATAGGTAGATACACTTTGCCTGCTCACACAACCAAAAGAAGGACAACAACAAATTTAAGAACAAAAAATAACCAGAACTGCCAGAAAGTCAAACTGTATGGAAGTCCAACAACCAAGGTGTTAAAGAAGAAACATTCATTCAGACTGGTAGGAGGGGCAGAGATGGGCACCCAGGGCAGAGAGGATGCAAGGCAAGGCAGTGGCTGGAGGACCAGGAGGGCAAGGAGGCAGCTGGCGGACCAGGCAGTCCCACATTTGTGTGCAGACAAACAGGGAGGACAAGAGAGCTCCCATAAGACTGTGTCAGCTGATTTCTCAACAGAAATTTTGCAGGCCAGAAGGAATTGGCGAGAAATATTCAAAGTGATGAAAAGTAAGAACCTACAACCAAGATTACTCTACCCAGCAAATCTATCATGTGGAATCAAGGGACAGATAAAGAGCTTCACAGACAAGAATACCCTAAAGGAATTCAAACTACCAAACCAATATAACAAGAAATGGTAAACGGTCTTTAAGAAGAAGAAAAAAGGATAAAAGATATGAATAATAGCACTGGTCAGGTTACTCAGTTGGTTGGAGCATCATCCTGTACACCATAAAGTTGCAGGTTTAATCCCTGGTCAGGGCACATATGGAGGCAACCGATCAATGTTTCTCTCACATCAGTGTTTCTCTATTTATCTCTCTGTCTCTCCCCCTAAAATAAATTAAAAAATACCCTTGGGTGAGGATTAAAATATCCCTTGGGTGAATATAAATAATAAAATTGTGGGGGGGAAATGCAGACAACTATACTTGAAGAACAATACAATAATTTTTAAATATATTTTATTGATTAAGCTATTACAGTTTTCCCATTTCCCCCCCTTTATTTCCCTCTGCCCTGCATAACCTGCCTGACTATCCCCCCCTTTAGTTCTTATCCATGGGTCATACACGTAAGTTCTTTTTTTTATTATTTATTTTTAGAGAGAGGGGAAGGGAGGGAGAGAAGGAGAGAAACAGCAATGTATGGTTGCCTCTCACATGCCCTCATGGGGACCCGGCCTGCAACCCAGGCATGTGCCCTGACTGGGAATCAAACCAGGACCCTCTGGTTCCCAGCCCATGCTCAATCCACTGAGCTACACCAGCCAGGGCCACATAAGTTCTTTGGCTTCTACATTTCCTATACTATTCTTAACCTCCCCTTGTCTGTTTTCTACCTACCATTTATGCTACTTATTCTCTGCACCTTTTCCCCCTTTCTCCCCCTACCACTCCCCTGTTGATATCCCTCCATGCCTTATATAAATCCCTTTAACATTTCATATAATAAAGGCTGGGTGATGATGAACTCCTTGAACTTGACCTTACCTGAGAAGCACGTTATCTGCCCTCCCAGTCTAAATGAAAGTTTTTCTGGATAGAGTCATCTTGGATGTAGGTCCTTGCCTTTCATGACTTGATAAATTTCTTTCCAGTCCCTTCTTGCCTGCAAGGTCTCTTTTGAGAAATCAGCTGACAGTCTTATGGGAATTCCTTTGTAGGTAACTGCCCCCTCTTCTTTAGCTGCTTCTAAGATTCTCTCCTTATTTTTAATCTTGGGTAATGTAATTATGATGTGCCTTTGTGTATTCCTCTTTGGGTCCAACTTCTTTGGGACTCTGTGAGTTTCCTGGACTTCCTGGAAGTCTATTTCCTTTGCCAGATCGGGAAAGTTCTCCTTCATTATTTGCTCAAGTAAGTTTTCAATCCCTTGGTCTTCCTCTTCTCCTTCTGGCACCCCTATTACTCGGATGTTGGGACATTTAAAGATGTCCTAGAGGTTCCTAAGCCTCTCCTCATTTTTTTGAATTCGTGTTTCTTCATTCTTTTCTGGTCGAATGTTTTTTTTTTCTTCCTAGTGGTCCACATCGTTGATTTGAGTCCCAGTTTCCTTCCTATCCCTATTGGTTCCCTGCACATTTCCCCTCATTTCATTTAGCATATCCTTCATTTTCTTCATGTAATTTATGACCAAATTCAACCAATTCTGTGAGCATCCTGATTACCAGTGTTTTGAACTGTGCATCTGATAGGTTGGCTATCCCTTTGTGGCTTAGTTGTATTTTTTCTGGAGTTTTGATCTGCTCTTTCATTTGGGCCATTTTTTTTCCATCTTGGCATGCCTGTTACGTATAAGGGGGCAGAACCTTAGGTGTTCACTAGGGCTACCCACGTCACTGCATCATGACGCTGTCTGTGGTGAGGGGACTGAGAGGTCACAATGGCGCTTGCTCCACTCGCTACCCACAAGCAAATTGAGCCCTTCTATTGCTGATTCCCATATGGGCGGGCTTGTTCTAGGACTCTGTGGGTCTCTGCAGCAAACTCCTCTGTGAGGCTGGGAGTTCCTCCCACTGCTGCCTCAACCCCCACAGGTGTTTTCAATCAGTGGTTTGCGGTTTTATTTACCCTTGCTGGGCCCCTGGGCTGCATGGACTACTCCGCTCCTCAACTTTTTCCTACTGGTTTATCTGTGCGTGAATGCAGGACCAACCGCTCCACTAGCCTCGGTTCCACTGGGTCCGGGTCCACCAGCCACGTCCCTGTGGCTTGTTGCAGCGTTGTGTGCCCAGCTTCACAAACCACCGTCTGGCCATGCACCTGGCTCCACCTGCTTACCAGTCTGGATGAACGTGTCTTTAAGTCTTTGGTTGTCAGACTTCCATAAAGTTTTATTTTCTTTCAGTTCTGGGTTTTTTTTGTTTTTATATTGCTGTTTTCTATCTTTTGGTTGTGCAAGGAGGCACAGTGTGTCTACCTATGCCTCCATCTTGGTCAGAAGTACAATACAATAATTTTTAAAAAATAAAAAATAGACTTCCAGCAGGGAGTGGGAGGGGAAGAATTGGAGGAAAAGTTATAGGGAATAAGAAGCATAATTGGTAAGCATAAAATAGATGGGGAGAGATAAAAATGGTATAGGAAACAGAGGACTCAAAGAACTTACATGTACAACCCAGGGACATGAACTAAAGTGGGGGGCAATGCTGGAGGGTTGGGGGTATAGGGTGGAGGGGGGACAATGGGGGGAAAATTGGGACAACTGTAATAGCATAATAAAAATATACTTAAAAAAGAATAACAGTATATATGGACATCTGAGGCAAGCCACTGAAAATGGTAGTAAATAAATTTAGCGAAAGAAACACAATCAAAATGCCAAGTTCAGCCACATCAGACTTGTTTGCTAAACATTCCATTTACTATTCCTATCAATCTACCTCAAATATATCTCTTAAACCCATTCTCTCCCTCACCCTCCTTCTCTCTCTCTCTCTCTCTCTCTCTCTCCACGCCTTCTCCTCCTCCTTCTCCTCTCCTCCATTCCCTTTCACCAGACACCACCCCACCAATGTAGCATTATTGGCCTCCTCCCGTTCACTCTGACTACACTTTAGGCTGCATTAATCCAATCATCACAGAGCAAGCAGAGGAGACCATTAAAATGCAAATTAGATTACTTCACTCCCTTGTTGTAAACTATTCAAAGCCGCTCTAATGCTGATAAGAAAAGACTAAGCTCCTGAATTTGGCCTACAAAGTTTTTTTAAGAATTAGAAAAATGCTACCTTCTCCAGCCTCAACTCCAGTGCCACACCAGCCTTCTCTCACTATCTCTAATGCATTGGCACTATGCTTTCCCACCTTAGAGATGATTTAAGACCATGGCAAAAAAAAAAAAAAAACAAAAAACCTCCATTAGACCATTCACCCTTTTGGAACCAAGCAAAATCTTGTTTTCAACCCAAAGATTAGTTGCTTCCTCATCCATGTTCTCCATTTCTTTTTCAAGTTCCAACATCAACCTGGGAATCATGACTTTTTCCACTCTTATTCTCTCTTCCTCCCATCTGTCTGTCACAAGGCTCTCCTGCTGAGGTAACCACTGCTACCCAACAAATCTACAAAAAATCCTCTGCCATCAGCCTGGGTCCCTAGTTTTATGCAAGTCCATTATTCCTGCCTTCATATTCAAAAACACCTGTCTGCCTGATTCAGCCTGAATGGACTCATACTTCCATTGCTTCACAACCTGGAGGGATACTCACTTACATGAATATTAGAATCTATGATTACAAATTAAACAAGGAAAAGTAATAAAATAAAAACTCTTCATAACTAAAGCCCCAAATGCTGAGTAGTCATTACATGAAGAGAAAATTTTATTCATCTAGAAATCCCAAGGAACATACTATCATGTCAAACTAGAACTGTAGGTTCATATAGAAAAACTTCCTTCTCTTAGCTCCAAACGTAGAATATAGTAATTATACCTGAATCATAAAACATACTTTAAAAAATAGAAACACAACTACAATTGTTTTTTTTAAAGAGAAATATATATGTCTATGGAGCTGAAACAGAGAGAAAAGGAGAGGAGGGGAGAGGAGAAGAGATGAGAAGAGATAAGAGAAAAGAAAATAAAAAAGAAACTTAGCAACAAAGGGATCTAAAGCCACTCACCTACCAGAAAACAGGCAGAAACAGCCATTAGTTCAACTCCTATGGGGAAATATAAAACAATAGTATTGAATGTGTGGAGCATAGCAAAGTTAGATCACTATAGGAACCAGGAGGTAAAGCAACGATTTAATCAATATTAAACAAAGAGTATGGGGTGGGAGAAGAAACTTGTGTATGTTGTGCAAGCAGAGGGATTTAAAAGTAACTAAATCTTGCCCTGGCTGGGTGGCTTAGTTGGTTGGAGCACTGTCCCATACACCAAAACATTGTGGGTTTGATCCCCAGTCATAGCACACACCTAGGTTGCAGGTTCGATCCCCAATCATGGTCATGGAAAATAGTGTGGTGATTGTGGTGGGGGGAGGGGAGTATAAGGGGGGAAAATGGTAATGGAAAAATACAATAAAAAATAAAAAAGTAAAAAATTAAATTAAGGATAAATATGAACATGTTACTTAAGGACAAAATATAAATACCAAAAGGATTATCTGAAATGGTTAAAATTGTTGCTTCTGGCAAGAAAGCAGAGAACTACCACTGTTCTTTTTAACAAACCTTAAAGAAATATTTGACTTACAAGTAAGTTCCCAGATATTTTTAAAATTTTTATTATATTTTTCCATTACCATGTATCCCCATTATGCACTTTATAGAGATCAAAACAAATTTTTTCAAACAAAATATTATAAATAGCTTTAGCCAGTTACATTAAAAATCAGGATAAATAATTTTCTATTAAAAATAATAGGAGAAATAGCAAACTGAAATAGAACAGAAATTGAACCAGTAGGTTAAACATAAGATCCCCCTTCACACACCTGTAGTGAGAAGGAATGGGATCATACCAGAATCAAAAGTCAATTTTATTAAACTATCATGAATGTGAATCTTACCTTCTGAAAACTGTTGCATAAACTGGGAAAAGATAAAAAATTGTGTAACCTATTTTGTGAGCTAGTGTAATATTGATTTCAAAATTGAACAGAAACAATAAAATCAACTTATAAAAATAAATAAAATTTATGACATGACCCTTGTAAACATGTATGTACTCAACATAGGAGTACCCAAATATATAAGGAAAATTTTGGAGGACTTCAAGAAAGATATAGACAGTAACACATTTATGGTAGGGAATTTTAACACCTCGTTGTCAACAATGGATAGATCTTCCAAACAAAATATCAACAAGGATATTGTGGCACTGAACAATGCCCTAGATCAAATGGACTTAACTGACACACACACACACACACACACACACACACACACACACACACACACAACTTTTAATCCCAAAGAAGCAAAATACACATTCTTTTTTTTTTAATAATTTTTTTAAAGATTTTATTCATTTATTTTCAGAGAGAGGAGAAAGGAGGGAGAAAGAGCAATGTATGGTTGCCTCTCACATGGCCCTCACGGGGACCTGGCCCGCAACTCAGGCATGTGCCCCAACCGGGAATCGAACCGGGACCCTCTGGTTCCCAGCCCACACTCAATCCACTGAGCCACACCGGCCGGGCCAAAATACACATTCTTTTTAAATGCTCATGAAATATTTTCAAAGACATACCACATGATAGATAACACAAAAAAAGCCTCAACAAATTCAAGAAAACTGAAATCATATAAAAAATTTTCTCAGACTACAAAAGCCTGAATTTAAAAACCAACCTCAAGGAAAAAAACTAAAAAAGACTCAAATTCATGGAAATTGAATAGCATGCTCTTAAACAATGAATGAGTTAATAATGCGATCAAGGAAGAAATAAAAAAAATTCTAAAAACAAATGAAAATGAACACACAACAATCCAAAACATATGGGACACAGTGAAAGCAGTTCTGATAGGGAACTTCATACCAATAGAGGCCTACCTAAAAAAGATGGAAACAGTTCAAATAAACAACCTAACCGTACATCTACAAGACTGGAGGAACAATAACAAACAAAGCCCAGAGTGAGCAGAAGGGAGGAAACACCAAGATCAGAGTAGAATTAAATGACACAGAAACTAAAAGAACAATTCAAACTATCAATAAATCCAGGAGCTGATTCCTTGAAAATATAAACAAAATTGACAAGCCTTTAACCAGACTCATCAAGAAAAAAACGGAGAAGACCCAAAGAAATAAAATCAAAAGGAAAAAGAAGACACTACAACTGAGACTAAAGAAATACAAAGGATTGTAAGAAATTACTGCAAACAACTATGTGCCAAGAAATTTGAAAACCTGGCTGATATGGACAAATTTCTACAAAAACATAATATTCTAAAACTGAATGAAGAAGCAGAAAGCCTGAACAGAACAATAACAGCTGGTGAAATTGAAGCACTAATAAAAAAATTCCCATCACACAAAAGCCCTGGACCAGACGGTATCACAGGAGAATTTTACAAAACATTTAAGGAAGAGCTAACCCTTATCCTTCTCAGACTATTCCAAAAAATCAAAGAAGAGGGAATACTCCCAAACTCTTTTCATGAAGCCAGCATCATCCTAATCTCAGAACCAGATAAAGACACAACAAAGAAAGAAAACTACAGGCCAATATTGCTCATGAACATAGACACTAAAATCCTCAACAAAATATTGACACATCCCATCCAGCAATACATTAAAAAGATCATACACCATCATCAAGCGGGATTCATCCCAGGGATGCAAGGATGGTATAATATTCACAAATCAATAAACGTAACACATCACATAAACAAAAAGAAAGACAAAAACCACATGATCATATCAATAGATGTGGAAAAAGCATTTGGTACGGTACGGCACTCATTTATGATAAAAACACTCAGCAAAGTGGGAGTACAGGGAGCATTCCTAAACAAAATAAATACCATATACAAGAGACCTACAGCCAACATCATACTCAATGGGCAAAAACTAACAGCTTTCTCATTAAGATTAGGAACAAGACAAGGATGTCTGCTTTAACATCTACTATTCAACATATTATAAGAAGTTCTAGCCACAGTGATCAAACAAGAAAAAGAAAAAAAAAAGGCATCCAAAGTGGAAAGGAGGAAGTAAAACTCTCAATGTTTGCAGATGGCATGATAGTGTAAATACATAGAAAACCCTATAGACTCCACCAACAAACTACTCGACCTAATCAGTGAATTTGGCAAAACAGCTGGATACAAAGTCAATATACAAAAATTGAAGACATGTTTGTCCACCAACAATGAAACATCAAAAACAGAAACAGGAAAATCCCATCTGCCATATCAACAAGAAAACTAAAGTACCTAGGAATAAGCTTAAGCAGGTAGGTAAAAGACCTGTACTCAGAAAACCACACAACACTAAAGAAAGAAATTAAGGAAGACACAAACAAATGGAAGCATATATCATGTTCATGGATTGAAAGAATTTGTATCATCGAAATATCCATACTGCATGAAGCAATTTATAGATTCAATGCAATCCCTATTAAAATACCAATGACACATTTCACAGATGTAGAACAAACATTTCAGAAATTTATATGTAACTGTAAACGACCCTGAACAGCCTCAGCAATTTTGACAAAGAAGAACAAAGTAGGAGGGATCACAATAACTGACATCAAACTATATTACAAGGAGACTGTAATCAAAACAGTCTGGTACTGGCATAAGAACAGACACATAGATCAATGGAACAGAATAGAGAGCCCAGAAACAAACCCAAGTCTCTGTAGTCAATTAATATTTGAGAAAGGGGGCACAAGCACAAAATGGAGTAAAAATAGCCTCTTCAAAAAATTGTGTTGGGAGATTTGGACAGCTACATGCAAAAAATAAAACTCAATCACCAACTTACACCATAAACAAAAATAAATTCAACATGGATAAAAGATTTAAATATCAGTTGCGACACCATAAAAGCCCTAGACAGGAGCATAGGCAGGAAAATATCAGAAATTCCACACAGCAATATTTTCACTGACATGTCCCTTAGAACAAGGGACATAAAGGAAAGAATAAACAAATGGGGTCTCATTAAAATAAAAACTTCTGCATGACTAAAGAAAACATCAGCAAAATGAAAAGGGAACCAACCATATGGGAAAACATATTCGGCAATGACACCTCAGACAAGGGTTTAATCTCCAAAATATGTAAAGAACTCATGCGACTTCATTCCAGGAAGACAAACAACCCAGTTAAAAATGGGCAAAGGATCTGAACAGACAATTCTCCAAGGAGGGCATACAGAGTGCCCATAGGTATATGAAAGGATGTTCAGCATCACTAGCCATCAGAGACATGCAAATTAAAATCACAATGAGATAACAGTTCATACCAGTCAGAATGGCTACCATTAATAAATCAACAAACAAGCGTTGGCTAGGTTGTGGAGAAAAGAGAACCTTAGTACAGTGTTGTGGGGAATGCAGATTTATGCAGCCACTGTGGGAAATAGTATGGAATTTCCTGGAAAAACTAAAAGTGCAAATGCCTTTTGACCCAGCAAGTCCACTGCTGGGATTATACCCTAAGAAACCTGAAACACCAGTTCAAAAGAACCTATGCATCTCAATGTTCATAGCAGCACAATTTACAATAGCCAACTGTTGGAAGCAACCTAAGTGCCCATCAGTAAATGAGTGGATCAAAAACCAGTGGTACATTTACACAGTGGAATACTACTCAGCAGAGAGAAAGAAGGAACTCCTACCTTTCACAACAGCATGGATGGATCTGGAGAGTATTATTCTAAGTGAAATAAGCAGGCTGTGAAAGACAAATACCATATGATCTCACCCATCACTGGAACCTAATGAACAAAACAAATAAGCAAGAAAATATAACCAGAGACATTGCAATAAAGAATAAACTGTTAGTAACCAGATGGGAGGTGGGAGGGGTATTATGGAGGGGGAAAGGTCATCAAGGAACATGTATAAAGGACACATGGACAAAGCCAAAGAGGGGTAAGATCGAGGTTGGGAGGTGGGGATGGGTGTAGCAGGGGGTAATGGTAGGGGGAAAATGGAGACAACTGTACTAGAACAATAAAAAAATCAATGAAACAAAAAGCTACTTGTTTGAAAAGATTAATAAAATCAGTAAACTTCTACACAGATTCATAGAGAAGTTAAAAATTACCATTATCAGGAATAAAAGTAAGTATGCCACTACAGAGTTTACAAGCATTAAAAGGGTAATAAGAAAATATCATAGGTTCACAGCCACCTTTGCTCTCTATCACCAGCGCTTCCTCCAGCTCCCCAAGCTCCATTGTAAGGCGAAGGTGGGTAAGTAAAGAGGTCTCTACACCATGACTCCTTCAAAGCAGACTGCCCACAAGTGAATGGGTGGTAAAGCACTGAGGAAGCAACTGGATGCCAAAGTCACTTGCAAGAGTGCGCCCTCTACTGGAGGGGTGAAGAAACCTCATTCTTACAAGCCTGGTACTACAGCACTTCCTGAAATTAACATTATCAGTTCATCGCAAACTTCCCTTCCAGTGACTGGTGTGAGAAATTCATCAGGACTTCAAAACAGATCTGTGCTTCCAGAGCGCAGCTATTGGTGCTTTGCAGGAGGAAAGTGAAGCCTATCTGGTTGGCACTTTGAAGACACCAACCTGTGTGCTATCCATGCCAAACATGTAACAATTATGCAAAAAGACATACAGCTTGCACACTGCATATGTGGAGAACGTGCTTAAGAATGCACTATGATAGGAAATATTTCGTTCTTTAAAAAAATTCTCTTCTTCCTATTATTGGTAGGTGAGAACATTAGATATTTTTTTTTGCATGAGGTCAAAAGGTGTAAGTATATGATTACAAGTGCAAAATGGGGGACAGAAATCAGGTATTGGCAATTTTTCCGTTTTCATTTGTGTGTGAATTTTTTTAATATAAATTGGGGACATAAAGTATTAATGCAAGTCAAGACACTTCAGTCAACAAGTTTCAAGCAATTGAACTTTATAACAATATAAAAAAAACTGTTAAATTTTTATGGACAATGCCAGGATTTGGTTTTTTTTTAAAACAAGTAAATTTCTTATTGATGACAACTAAATGGTGTTTGTAGCATTTTTAACATACTGTAGATTCCATCCATTCACTATACTTTTCTAACTGAGTTATCCTACATGCAAGTATGTTTTTAATGTTTTCTGTCTTCTGTGTTGTTCCTGTAAGTTTGCTATTAAAAACCATTAAACTAAAAAAAGAGAAAATATTATGAACAAATTTATGGAAATAAACTTAATAATGTAGATGAAAATAACAAATTCCTGGAAAGACATATCACCAACCCTCATTCAAGAAGAAATAGATATCCCTGGCTAGTGTGGCTCAGTGGACTGAGTGCTGGCCTGGGAACCAAAGGGTGTCTGGTTCGATTCCCAGTCAGGGCATGTGCCTGGGTTGTGGGCCAGTTCTCCAGTAGGGGGCCCGCAAGAGGCAACCACACATTGATGTTTCTCTCCCTTGCTTTCTCCCTCCCTTACCCTCTCTCTAGAAATAAATAAATAAAAATCTTTAAAAAAGAAGAAATAGATAACCTGAATATCCTTTTATCTATTACATAACTTATATTCATAGTTAAAAACCTTACAAGGGATATAAACTATACATCATAGGGAATGTAATCAATTGTGTGTGTGTGTGCGTGTGTAGTACAAGATACATATATATATATACACACACATACACATATATATATACATATATATACATATATATGGTAAGGTTTATGTTTTCACTTTATTTTTATTGCTTACACTATTACAGATGTCCCCATTCCCCCTCCTTTGCCCATCTCCCCCCCACCCTTGACCCACCTTCCCTCTGGCCATCACCAAATCATTGTCTGAGTCAATAGGTTATGCATATACTTTCTTTGACTAATCCCTTCATCTTCTTTCATCTAGTCCCCCCTTCTCCTCTCCTCTGATAGCTCAGTCTGCCGGTGCCAGGTTGGTACTGGGTTTATCTCAGGGACCACTTCATAAGTGTATAAATGTCTAATCACTATGCTGTATACCTGAAACTAATATACTATGAAATGTCTAAGGTAATTTAAAAAATAAAGTTAAAATTTTAAAAAAAACTTTATCATGGAGAAAATTCCAAATAAGAAAATATCAAACGCTCAGATGGCTTCACTAGTGTTACTACCAAGCACTTAAGGAAGAAACAGTACCAATTCTACATGAACTGTTCCAGAAAATAGAAGACAAAGGAACTGACCAACTCATTTTATGAGGCTGGAATTACTCTTTACCAAAACCAAACAAATATGAGAAAAGAAAAGTAAAGGTCAATGTCCCTAATGTAACATAGACACCAAAAAAAATAACAAAATATTAGCAAATGATATATTAACAAGATAATATATCATAACCAAGTGGAGTTTTACCCTGGGAATGCAAAGGTGGCTGAACACTTGAAAAATAGTCACTGTAATTCACCATATCAACAGACTTAAAAAGACAATTTCAATAGATACAGAAAAATCATTTTAAAAACTCAATCAACACTCATGCAAAATCCCTCAGCAACTCATAAATGGTATGTTCGTTATTATTGCTGACTAGAGTATCTATTCACTGCATGATGGGCATTTGTGTTGTTTCCACTTTTAATCTATTATAAGTAATGCTGTTACAGATGCTCTTGTACAGGTTTTTGTTTGCACTTATGTTTGCATTTATACTAGGTAAATACTTATGAGGGGAATTTCTTAGTGTTATGATAAGTGAATGTCTGACTTCATAAGAAACTGCCAAATTCCTTTCCAAAGTACCTATATTATTTTATATTCCTGCAAACAGCATATGAGAGCCCTACTTGCTCACCATCTAAAATTATAAAGGAATAAAACAGCCCTGGCTGGTGTGGCTCAGTGGATGGAGCATCAGACTGCAAACCAAAGGGGTTGCCAGTTCGATTCCCAGTCAAGGCACATGTCTGGGTTGCAGGCCAGGTCCTCAGTAGGAGGTGCGTGAGAGGCAATCACACATCAATATTTCTCTCCCTCTCTTTTTCCCTCCCTTCCCCTCTCTAAAAATGAACAAATAAAATCTTTTAAAAAACAAAGAAAGAAAACAGATGCATGGTTGCCCAGGGTAGTACGTGGAGGGAGAAAACTGACTATAGTGGGGCACAAGTGAAACTTTGGAGGTGAAGGAAAATTTCCATATTTCCATTGTGGTGGTGGTTGTAGTTACTTGATCAAATGTTTGTCAAAACTTGACAGTATTTAGCCCTGGCTGGTGTAGCTCAGTGGATTGAGCACGGGCTGGGAATCAAGAGGTCCCAGTTCGATTCCCAGTCAGGGCACATGCCTAGGTTGTGGGCCAGGTCCCCGTGAGAGCCATGTGAGAGGCAACCATACATTGCTGTTTCTCTCCCTCTCTTTCTCCCTCCCTTCCCCTCTCTCTAAAAATAAATAAAATCTTAAAAAAAAAAAAAACCTTGAGAGTATACATTTGAAATGTATACTCTCAAAGGTGAAACTTTATGTAAATAAACCTGACTGGAAAAGTAAAAGATGCTGAGGAATATGTCTTATATGTAAAAGTATTATTAATAAAATTATAAAATTCTATCAACAATTGTAAAAATGAACTTAAATAAACACCAAGAATAAAATAACATATTTATGAATAAAAAATCTCTTTATCAAAAAGATGTCAATTTTTCTCTAAATCATTCTACAATTCAATAAAATTTCAAGAAACCAAAATTATATTCTCAAAATTAAAAAAATATTTGTTATCATCCTAATCCCAAAACCAGATAAAGACATAACAAAGAAAGAAAAGTACAGGCCAATATCACTCATGAACATAGATGTTAAAATCCTCAACAAAATATTGGAAAACCACATCCAGCAATACATTAAAATGATCATACACCTGACCAAGTGAGATTCATCCCAGAGATGCAAGGATGGTAAAATATTCACAATTCAATAAAGGTAATACATCACATAAACAAAACAAAAGACGAAAATCACATGATCATATCAATGGATGCGGAAAAAGTATTTGATAAGGTACAGCACCCATTTGTGATAAAAACACTCAGCAAAGTGGGAATAGAGGGGCATTCCTCAACATGATAAAGGCCATATAGGAGAGACCTACAGTACAGCCCACATCATACTCAAGGGGCAAAAATGAAAAGCTTTCCCATTAAGATCAGGAACAAGACAAGGATGTCCACTTTCACCACTCCTATCACAGATAATATTGGAAATCCTACCACAGCAATCAGACAAGAAAAAGAAATAAAAGGTATCCAAATTGGGAAGGAGGAAGTAAAACTGTCATTGTATGCAGATGACATGATAGTGTACATAGAAAATCCTATAGACTCCACCAAAAAACTACTCGAACTTAATAAGTGAATTTAGCAAAACAGCGGGATATAAACTCAATATCCAAAAATCAAAAGCATTTTTGTACACCAACAATGAAATATCAGAAACAGAAATCAGAAAAAAATCCCATTTGATATAGCAACAAGAAAAATAAAGTACCTAGGAATAAAACTAACCAAGAAGGTAAAAGACCTATACTCTGAAAACTACACAACATTGAAGAAAGAAATTAAGAAAAAAATTGCACAAAAAATGACAGTTTGTACCATGTTCATGGATTTGAAGAATTAACATCATCAAAGTGTCCATACTACCCAAAGGAATTTATAGACAACCTAATCTCTATTAAAGTACCAATTACATATTTCACGGACATAGAAAAAACATTTCAAAAATTTATATGGAACCATAAAGGAGCCCAGATAGCCTCAGCAATTTTGAAAAAGAAGAACAAAGTAGGAGGGTTCACAATACCTGACTTTAAACTGTATTACAAGGGAACTGTAATTATATAGCTTGAAAATAGAGAGCCCAGAAACGAACCCAAGTCTCTATGGTCAACTAATATTCGACAAAGGGGGAAGAAGTGTAAAATGGACTAAAAATAGCCTCTTCAACAAAGGGTGTTGGGAGATCTGGACAGCCACATGCAAAAAAAATAAAACTCGATCACCAACTTACACCATAAGCAAAAATAAATTCAAGGTGGATAAAAGTCTTAAATATAAATCATGACACCATAAAAGTCCTAGAGGGGAACATGGACAGGAAAATCTCAGATATTCCATGCAGCAATCTTTTCACCAATATGTCCCCTAGAGCAAGAGACATAAAGGAAACAATAAACAAATGGGACCTCATCAAAATAAAAAGCTTCTGCATGGCTAAAGAAAACAGCATTAAAATGAAAAGAGAACCAACTGTACGGGAAAACATATTTGCCAATGATACCTCTGACAAGGGTTATATCTCCAAAATATGTAAAGAAGTCACATGAATCCACTCCAGGAAGACAAATAAACAATTAAAAAATGGGCAAATGACTTGAACAGACACTACTCCAAGGAGGACATACAGAGGGCCAGAGACATATGAAAAGATGCTCAGCATCATGAGCCATCAGAGAGATGCAAATTACAACCACAATGAGATACCACCTCACACCAGTCAGAATAGCCATCATAAACAAAGCAACAAACAACAAATGTTGGAGAGGATGTAAAGAAAATGGAACCTCAGTGACCTGTTGGTGGGAATATAGCCTGGTGCAGCAATTGTGGGAAACAGTATGGAATTTCCTCCAAAAACTAAAAATGGAATTGCCTTTTGACCCAGCAATTCCACTGCTAGGACTATATCCTAAGAACCATGAAACACCAATCCAAAAGAACCTATGTACCCCAATGTCCATAGCAGCAGAATTTATAATAGCCAACTGCTGAAAGCAACCTACATTCCCATCAGTAATTAAGTGGATCAGAAACCACTGGTACATTTACAAGATGGAATACTATGCAGCAGAAAGAAGGATCTCCTACCATTTGAGACAGCATGGATGGAACTGGAGAACATTATGTTAAGTGAAATAAGCCAGGCAGTGAGAGGCAAATACCATATGATCTCACCTATAAGTGGAACCTAATCAACAAAATAAACAAGCAAGCAGAATATAACCAGAGACACTGAAATTAAGAACAAACTGACAGTATCCAGAGGGGAGGTGGGAAGGGATAATGGGTGGAAAAGTGGGGAGGGTTTTCAGGAGCAACTCTAAAGGACACATGGACAAAACCAAGGGGAGGTGGGATCAGGTGTGGATGGTGAGGTGTAGGGGAAGTGGGGGGAGGGAAAATGGAGACAACTGTACTTGAACAACAACAAAAAGGATAATATAGGAAGAAATATATTAAAAAATTTAGTTGTAATTTTAGTAAAATTAGGGATAATTTTGTTTTGTTTCTTGCTGTGTTTTACAAATTTATTGTGGTAATCTTATTTTTTTCTTATCAAAGTAAAAAAAATGTTAACTCAAAAATCTCAAAAAATAAAAATAAAAAATATATTAGTTTTGACTTCCAGTCAAGATAGAGGTATAGGTAAACACAGTTTACCTCTTCACACAATCACATCAAAATTACAAGTAAACTACAGAACAAGGACCACTCCGAACCATCAGAAATCAAGTTGAATGGAAATCCAAAAACTATAGAACTGAAGAAATCACGTCAATCCAGAAGGGTAGGAGAAGCAGAGATGAATAATATCCACATGTCCCACACCCAGGTGTGGTGGACAAATATTTGGGAGGGATATCTTGGGAGTGAGGGGTCCCAGCCCCACATCATGCCTACCCCAGCCAGGAAGAGAATCCCCCATAATTTCTGACTATAAAAACCAGTGGGATTGGAGTCTATGAAAAAAACTACTGGACTCCATGGCAGTTCCCCTTAAAAGGCCTGTGCAAAACTTACACAGACTCATTCCCTGATCTCTAGCACCACGGGGGTGGCAGTTTGAAAGGCACTAGTGGCATACAGGCATAAACTGAAGTGTCTGGCATCAAGGTGAGAGCTGGGGGACAGCTTTCTCCCAGACACAAAGGCAGGCATAGGCCATTGTGCCTTTTCTGAGCCATCATCCCACAGAGCCACAGAACTGGCAGGTGCGTGTCATATCCGAGACTCCATCAATCTGGCTTACCCTACCATTTACCTGAGGCTCTGCCTGACATGATTTACAACCCACTCCCAGCCTCATTCTTCTGGCTAAGTGTCCCCAGGCACAGGAAGAGCAGCATGCAGCTTGGGATCACAATTTGGCTCCACTTGGGAAACTCCAAGCCCAGCACAAGTAGCACCCATCTCAGACTGCTTTGAACCTCACACTGGGGGACCTCAGACAAAAGACAGGTGGTGGCTGACCCTAATCTGCAGTACCTGGGAAACCCCAGTAGACAGCTATAGACCACATCAGAGCACCACTACCCTGCCCCTACACAGCTGACCCTCCACAGAAGGTGAAGATTTATAGTCAGTGGTCACAGCCAGTCCTTGAAATTGACTGGCCTGGCTAAATCTCTCCCATTGACCTGCCAACAGCAAACAAGGCTCAACTACAAGAGGAGGGTGTATTCAGCCCACACGGAGGGTACACCTTGAGTACCCAGCTTGGGTGATAGGGTCTGTGTCACTTGACTCTACAGGACACCTACTATATCAGGCCATGCTACCAAGGCAGGGAATCATAGCAGTTCTGCTTAACACATAGAAGCAAACACAGGGAGGCTGCCAAAATGAGCAAAGAAACATGGCCCAAATGAAAGCACAGATCAAAACTCCAGAAAAAAACTAAACAAAATGGAGATCAGCAGTCTCTCAGGTGCAGAGTTCAAAATACTCATTATAAGGATGCTCAAGGAACTCATTGAGTACTTCAATGGCATAAAAAAGAGCCTGACAGAAATGGAGAATATATTAATTATAAATGAACAATTTACAGGGAATCAACAGTAGAGTGGATGAAGCTGACAATCAAACCAATGATTTGGAACATAAGGGATGAAAAAACAAGCAATCAGAACAAGAAGAAGAAAAAAGAGTCCAAAAAAATGAGGATAGTATAAGCAGCCTCTGTGACCACATCAAGTGTTCCAACATTCGCATCATAGAGATGGGAGAAGAAAAAAGGAGCAAGAAATTGGAACTCTATTTGAAAAAAAATAATGAAATAATACCTTCCTGATTTGGTGAAGGAAATAAACATGGAAGTCCAGGAAGCACAGAGAGTCCCAAACAAGATGAATGTAAACAGGCCTATATCAAGATGCATCATGATTAAAATGCCAAAGGTTAAAAATAAAGAGAGAATGTTAAAAGTAGCAAGAGAAAAGCATTTAGTTACCTACAGGGGAATTCCCATAAGAATTTCAGCTGATTTCTCAAAAGAAACATTGCAGACTAGAAGGGATTTGGCAAGAAATATTCAAAGTCATGAAATGCAGGGACCTACAGCCAAGATTGCTCTGCCCAGCAAAGCTGTCATTTAGAATTGAAGGATAGATAAAGAGCTTCTCAGACAAGAAAAAACTAAAGGAGTTCATTGTCACCAAATCATTATTATATGAAATGTTAAAGGGACTTATTTAAGAAGAAGATCAAAAGTTTGAATAATAAAATGGCAATAAACACATACCTATCAACAAGTGAATCTAAAAAACTAACTAAGCAAACAAGAACAGAGACAGAATCATGGGTAAAGAGAGCTTTTGGTGGTTACCAGAAGGGAGCAGGGTTTGGGGAAATATGTGAAGAGGTGAGAGGATTAAGAAATATAAATTGGTAGTTACAGAATAGCCATGGGGATGTAAAGTACAACATAGGAAATGGAGTAGCCAAAGAATTTGTATGTATGACCCACAGATGTGAAAAAGGTGGCGGGATTGTCTGAGGAGAGTAGGGGTTGCTGGGTGTGGAGGACAAAAGAGGAAAAATTGGGACAACTGTAACAGCACAAACAATAAAATATTTTAAAAATATTATTATATCATTAAGATAAGGGAGAAAAGGACCAAAAATAAGATAATTCAGAAAGAACAGATAAGTGGCATGGGTGTAGTTTGGGTGAGGGCAGAGAGTGACCTTTCAAATATCAGGATTCATAAAGTATTCATAATTAAAACAAGTGTAGACAAATGGATTACTACAGCACAAGGCCTAGAAATAGACCTAAGCATTTGTAGAAATTAGGTAAGATAATGGAGTTTGCATTCAAAATCACTTATGCATAAATGATATTGAAACAAGTGGTATTTGATATAGAAAAAAATTGACCCATATTTTACATCACATGCAAAAATAAAATGCAGATGGTTTTACAAAGTATGTGTAAAGCAAAATTTGAAAACATTGCACAGAAAATTTGGAAAATATTTTTTATGTTCCAGGGTAAGATTTCTTAATATGTCTTACATGTGACACAAAAATCAAAATTCCTGAAGAAAAAAAATTAATAAAATTATCATGAAAATTTTAAACTTTTGCATGATAAAGGACCCTATAAACAAAAATAGAAAGCCAAGGTGACATACTAGAAGCAAATATATGTAACATGTGAAACTGATCAAACATTAGTATCTAGAATATATAAAGTACTCAGTCCAAAGACCCTATGCACCTCAATGTTCATAGCAGCACAATTTACAATAGCCAAGTGCTGGAAGCAACCTAATTGCCCATCAGCAAATGAGTGGATCAAGAAACTATGGTACATTTACACAATGGAATTCTACGCAGCAGAGGGAAAGAAGGAGCTTATACCCTTTGGGACAGCATGGATGGAACTGGAAAGCATTATGCTAAGCAAAATAAGCCAGGCAGTGAGGGACAAATACCATATGATTTCACCTTTAACTGGAACATAATCAACAAAAGAAAAAAGCAAACAAATATAACCAGAGACATTGAAATTAAGAACAATCTAATAATAGACAGAGGGGACTGTGGCGAGAAGGGTTTTTCAGGAACTACTATAGAGGACACATAGACAAAACCAAGGGGGAGGGTGGAAGCAAGGGAGGGAGGTGGGTTTGGATGGGATTGGGGAGAGTGGAGGAGAGAAAATGCAGACAACTGTAATTGAACAACAATAAAGTAATTAAAAAGAAAAGAACTCAGAAAAAACTTTGAGTTTCGGCCAAGATGAAGGTATAGGTAGAAACCCTTTGCTTCTTCGCACAACCAAAAGGAGGATAACAACCAAAATGGATAATAACCATTTATATAAAAACAATAAACAATCAGAAGTGGCAAAAAATCAAACTGCATGAACAAACAAGGAATTAAAAAAACAGTCAACCAGACCAACCAGACCAGTAGGAGTGAGAGAAGGCAGATGGGTGGATAGAGAGAACCCACGGCAAGGCAGCTCATTGTGCAGGCAGGGCTGGCTATAAGGACCCACGGTGAGGTGGCAAACCAGACTGCAGATAAAGTGCTTTCCAGATAAGATAAAATTAAAGTAATTCATCATCATCAAGCCCTTATTATATGAAATGTTAAAGTGACTTATCTAAGAAATTGAAGATCAAAAACTATGAACAGTAAAATGACAACAAACTCACAACTATCAACAACTGAACCTAAAAGAAAAATTAAAACAAATACTAAGCGAACAACTAGAACAGGAACAGAATTGGATAAATGGACATCACATGGAGGGTTTTCAGTGGGGAAGGAGAGGGGAAGAATGGGAGGGGGAAGGTACAGGGAATAAGAGGCATAATTGGTAGGTATAAAATAGACAGGGAGAGGTTAAGAATGATATAGGAAACAGAGAAGTCAAAGAACTTATATGTATGACCTATGAACACAAACTAAGAGGGGAATGCTGGAGAATTGGGGGGTGCAGGGTGGAGGGGGGATAAAGGGAGAAAATTGGGAAAACTGTAATAGCATAATCATAAAAATATACTTAAAAAAAAGGGTCGGGGAAGAACTCATAGAAATCGCTAAGTAAAATGTGACCAAACAAAAAAGTTACCAAATGTGGTTGTCTCTGGATATTGTTTTGGAAGGATGTGGAGGCAGATGAAGCTGGAGCTAGATACAAAGGAAGATAAAGTTTATCTGAAATGTTTTATTTTATTAAAATATATCTTCAGTAGAAATGACAAAATGCTAACACTTGTTCATGAGCAGTATTATTTGTTCATTGTTTCAGATACTTCTCTGAGTTTCTTTCAAACTATTTTAAATTCTTCCAAGGTTAAAAAGAAAAAAACAAGAAAATAAACTCATAATCAGGGGTGTCCAACCCACAATCCCTGGGCCACGTGTGGCTTAGGATGGCTATGAATGTGTTCCAACACAAGATCATAAATTTTCTTGAAAACATTTTTTTTTGTTCATCAGTTTTTGTTAGTGTTTGTGTATTTAATGCGTGGCCCAAGACAACTCTTCTTCCAGTGTGGCCCAGAGATGCCAAAAGGTTGGATATCCCTGTAAATATAAACTATAAATTCATAATAACAAATTTGAACAGAGTGAAGAAATAGAAGTTAATATTTAAATAACATTTTCCCTCTATGCAGAATGCTTTGGTGGAACATCAAATCACCTAGGTAACTCAGCCCCCCACAGCCCACATTTGGCACCCCTGGACTTCTGGCTTTTTCCAAAACTAAAATCACCTTAGAAAGGGAAGAGATTTCAGACCATCAGTGAGATTCAGGAAAATATGATGGGGTAGCTGATGGTGACTGGGAGAACTGTGTGAGGTTTCAAGGTGCCTACTTTGAAGGGGACTGAGGCATCATTGTCCTATGTACAATGTTTCCTGTATCTTGTATCTTCTTTAGTAAATGTCTCTATTTTTCATATTACATATGAAAAATGCCAGATACCAAATGTAAGGTACCAGATACCGCCAGATACCTTCTGGTAAGACCTTCGTATGTTCATAGGAAGGAAACAAAAGTGACCAAGAAACACAAAGTATTCATGCTCACTCTAATAAAAGAAACATACGAAAACAGAAAGATACTATTTGCCTCTATCAGATTAGCAAAGCTATTAAAAGAATGATAATAGCCAGCATGGACATAGGTATACGAGCAGAAATTGGCCACCTTATACAGTGTGCCAACTTCACACATATATCAAGAGCCTTTAAATTTTGTATATCTTTAGTCCCAGTAATGCCTCTTATAAAAACCCATCTTACGAAAACCTTCCATTTAACAAACATTTAGTAATGATCTACAGCATGTCAGACATTGTTCTAGGTATTGGGAGATACTACAATGAATAAAACAGAGAAAAATCCCTGTGTTCAAGGGGCTTACATTTTAATACAAGGATCCAGGCAACAAGTAAAATATTTAGTCTATTAGATGATGATACAGACCAAGGAGAAAAAAATAAAGCAAGAAAGGAGAAGAGTAAGCATGTGTGGAAGAAGGGTTTGTTTGCATGTTTATGCAGTCATTATAGAAAACCTCACTGAGGTGACTTTTGAATGAAAATCTGAAAGAGGTGTGGATCAAAGAAGCAAAGATGTATGTCTAAAGGTATACATGCAGGGCTATTCATGATAACTTACTATCAAAAATAATTTAAATGACCTCCCTGGCTGGTGTGGCTCAGTGATTGAGTGCCAGCCTATGAACCAAAGGGTCACTGGTTTGATTCCCAGGCTAGAGCACATGCCTGGGTTATAGACCAGGTTCCCAGTTTGGGGTGCAGAAGAGGCAGCCACACATTGATGTTTCTCTCCCTCTTGATCCTTCCCTTTCCCTCTCTCTAAAAATAAATAAATAATTTTTTAAAAAAATTAATAAAATAATTTAAATGACCCATATAAAGTCTGTTAAATAATTATGGTATAAATTGTATGACTGAAAATTATGCAGCTCTTAAAATTGTTTAAAGGGTGTTGAATCACATGGAGAGATGCTCACAATATAATACCAATGAATAAGCCAAATATAAAATATTACATATAAGGTAGGATCCTAATTATGTAAACATGGAAACACATCTAGATGGAAGTAAAGCAAGTTATCTTTGGAGTAAGTATTCAGAGGTTGTGTTAACTTCTCTCCATTTTCTAAATTGTCCACTATGAGGCTGTTTTATTCTTCTAGCTAGAAGAAACAGTTTAAAGGTACATATTACAGTTTTAAGATAAATTAATAAATGTACAAAAAATTTTAAATGGTTATGCTGGTCAGTCATACCTAGAGTATCAGGTCTAGATTTGAACATAGTTTATTAAGGGTGGTCCTGAAAACTGAAGCATCTCTCATAGGAGATATTCAAGACACATGTCATATGAGCTCAAGAACTGGGACTATATGGCCTAGAAAAAAGATATAAAGAACAAATTATCTTAAAACTTTTAAATGATTATTGCAGGGAAGGTAAATGGAAATTACTCAACATTCCTAGTTGTTCCTCAAAGGAGCACAACCAACAGGTTAGATTCAGAAGACAGACTTTAAGTCAGTATGAAGAAGAACTTAATAACAATTACAACTATTATCAGATGGTTTTAAGCAACCTTTCCTGGAACTATTCACACTGAAAAAAAGAAGACCATACGTACTGGGTAATAAGACTCCCATTACATAATTGGTAATAATTCTGCTATTTCTGAGCTCCTCTTATAATACTTTTAAGTTATTTTATGCTATGATCATATTCACCTCCCCTTCTGTTAAAAAAATCTATGTAATACTTGATTCCTTTTAAGAAATTATTTTAAAAGAGGAAAGTACCCTTCAAAATATACATACTGGACACTTTTAGTCTTCCTTCTGTGTATGGTGAGGACACATAGTATGTACAAATATCAATACCTTTAAAATCATGAGGCTTTTTGTTTTTATCTCATTTTTTGTTAATTCAGTCATGTACACCTCCTCTCGGCCTAAAAAAGATTTGAGGTTAAACAGTCTGTCATCCTGTGTTATACATATTTGAGGCAGATGACGCAGATGCCCTTGAGACAGTCTTTATAATTCCAGAGAAGTTGCCATCCTCTCTGGATCTTCACAGGGGGTGGGGTCCTGGTTTATGAATTTATGAAGGAACAAGATCCTGGCAAAGCCCTACCCTGGGGTAAAGTACTGTTCTGTCTCAAATGAGAAGCAGAGGAATTTTTTTCTTTAATTCCATATTTATTACTCTTTGTTTGCTCTTAACTATACTATTCTTCTGAAAAACAGGTGACAGGATGAAGGTATGCAGGGTCAAGATCAAGTCATAAGCATTGTGTTTGGAAAGATTATGAGAAACAGTGCATCTGCAATGTACCAAAGAGATGCAATAAACAACAAACGAGGAATATAGAAACTGGAGGTGAGGTGAGAGCTGGTGAAAGAGAGATCCTGTCATTCTCAATTCTCTACCCATGGAATGAAGATGAATTTTGGATGAGGAAAAGTTCTGGGAATGAGGCTGAACATAGGCACGTTGAATTTTGAGCTGAAGCATCTCTCTTCCTTTCCACTCTGTCCAGTATCTCATGACTATGTCTTTATTCAATAAATATCTGAGAACCTCTCATGTTACAAGAATTGGGAGAGGCACTGAGGGTACAACTATGTGGCAGTTCTTTCCACACACGTGTAAACACGCATGTTCCGGAATTTACATGTTTTGAGCACAGCTCCGTGTGATTCCTGTGTGGGCAAGTGTGGATCATGTCTGTGGAATGGGAACTCTCTAATAGGAATTTGGCAAAAATGTATCTTAAGATATTCTGGCTTGCTGACCCTTGTTTAATATATTACCCTGGTCCTGTCTGCCACCGGACCTGAATTTACATCCTAATGCTCTGCTAATGAGTAAACCTACCCCTGTTCTGCTTAACCCCATGAATAATCAATCCAATGTAAATGTGTCCCAAAACTTTAATAAAAACCCCAGCTAAGCTACCCACGAGGCCTTTTCCCAAGATGGAAGAATTGGTCCTGTGGCTCCGGACTCTCTTTCCCCGCGTGTCTTGGTATGAGATTCTTTCACACATCGAGTTGCGGTCACCTACGGGTTTCAGCAGGGACAAAACCCTCACGACACAACTATTGTCAACATAAGAAACTTCCAAACCTATAAAATTGTTATGAGTTTATTTTAGCCAAACTGATGACAATTGCTGGGAAGCAAAACCTCATAAACATATTTTTCTATTACTAACCAATATTTCCCCTTAACTATAATATCTTCCACTGTAAGAAGAGATTACCTGCGTCATTACATTTCAGAATATGAGATAACTGTCGTGCCTCTATTTCACAGTACTCTGCCCAATTTTCTTTTCAGTGCCCTTAGTTTATTTCACACCAACACTAGTGGAAATATCACCTAATACCCAGATTTTCTACAGATTTTAGAATACAGTGACCTTAGCTTTCAGGACAGTCGTGATTTCAGCAATCTCAGGAATGAAACAAAGCAGAGGCCCTCCTATGATCACTTTCAAGCCCTGTGAATACTTTTATCAAAATTAGCAATCTTCAGAATTCCATATAAAATCTTTAGTGTTGCATAAATAACTGACTGGGCCACAATTTAAGAACCATGAGAATGTAGTACAGAACAGAGCATGAACTATAGAACGTTACAGCTGGGAGGACATTACAGCTGGGAGGATCTTTATAAATCATCTAGGTCTAGTCCAATCCTCTTCATTTTACAGTTATAGAAACTGAGGCTCAAACAAGACATTTGCCATAAGAGACTAAGTTGCATCCAAGCCAGGACTAGACTCTAGACTAGGCTATCTGAAATCCCATTTAAAAAGAGATTTTTAATATTCAATTCTTCATTTTTTTCTTATCAAGTGCCTATTTTTCTAACTTGTTAAATGGGGGAGAATCAGGAGATCTGGAGAGAGGGCTGGTTCATTGAGCGTTTCAGTTAAACATGAAATATAATCTAGTTTTCAAGTAAACCTGTGATCCTGTAGGCATGAGGCTAGAGGGAACCTTACTATTCCTTACAGAAGTATCATCTGCCAAACTCTGCAAAATAGATATGTATCATCCAGTATTAACCATTAGTAAGCACTGTGAGCATCAGAGTAAGGGGAACAATTAGTAGGGAGGGGTGTCATTTATCAGTACTCAATTCTGCTGAAAAATCTAATAATGTTGACCATATCTCTCTTCTTAAAGTAGTACATTTTCCTGTACACAGTAATCACAATGTATAACTATATAGTTCAACAGTTTGGAGAACATCTATCTCTCCATCTAAACCATAAGCCCCAAGGTGGCAACAACCATGTCTATTTTGCTCACCATTATATTCTCCATGCTTAGTAAATGGTATGTATTTGAAAATATTTGTCCAACCAATGGATAAAAGTCTCTCTTCTCTTGGCTCTTTCATAATATTATACTCTCTTAATTTTCCTTCCATATGTCTGACCTCTCCTCCATTGTAGCCCTCACCCAGGCTCATCTTTGTTTTCTCATATCCTTGGATCCCTTCTTTCTACAAGTACAACCTCTTTATCAATGACTTTCAAATCACTCTCTCCCGGTGACTTCTTTCCAGAGTTTAAATTCCACATTTTTTCAACTGTACCCAGCACCTCTTGCTGGGCTATAGCAGTAGTACTACCTATGTGACCTCAGTCAAATCAAGTCATTCCCCCTCTCAGGATCAGTTTGCTCATCCACAAAATGAGGAAGTTGATCCTCTACAGTATATAGAGCACAACCCTAATCTTCCAAGCTAGCATTCTATCTTATTTACAGTCAAGCTCTCAACCTATCTTGCCAAACATTTTTCACACTACTTTCACCATGCACTTTACTCCAACACAACTGAGCTCTTTACTGTTCCCAATACATGTCCTCTGCTTTTCTGGTCTCTGCCTAGAACACCATTCCCATCCCCCAAGCTCTGCACATTCAAAATTTGTCTAATCTTCCAAGCCCAGTTCAAACATGACTTTCAGGAAGTGCCTTTGATCTCTTTGGCTACAAGCCCTTTGCCTCTCTTTTTATGGGTGTGGATCTTATTCTCTGAGTATAATAGTTGTCTGTATATGTCTTCTCTCTCTTACTTTGTCATCTTGGAGAGCAGAGGCTATCACTAAATCAGCCTGACTCTCCTTCATTTCCTTTGGTTCATAGTATGCACTTAGAAACATACTAAATAGATTCAGTTTAGGCAATATCACTAGCCCTGATTAAAAGCCTTTCATCAGTCTCTGTGTTTCCAGAATAAAGACCAAAATCCTTACAATAGCCTACTCCAGCCATTCCAGCTTTTGCTCAATTTCTCAACTTCACTATGCTTTTCTCATCTCAGGGTACTCCTACATGTTCTTCCCATCATCTAGAAAACTATTCCATCCCCTCCATCACTCCCACCCCACCCTCATGTCTCTACTCAGCCTTAATATCACTTCCTCAAGGAAGCTTTTCTTAAACCCAAATCTAAGATCAATTTCCTCTGTTTTATGCCTTTATAGCCCCCAGCCCCATACATTTCCTTCATAGCATTTATGGCTGCTGAAATAACACAGTTGTGTGATAATCTGATTTATTGCTTCTTCCCCATCAAACCGTAAACTCCAAGTAAGCAAGGATGGTGTCTATTTTGCTCACCTTTGTATTATCTGTATGGTGCTTAACCACATCAATGAATAAATAGCTGTTGAATGACTGACTTGAAGAATGACTGAATTGAAGATAAAGACTTGGGACTTGGCTTCCTATAATTCCTTCAAAGAACTGGGGTGCCATGTAGCTCTTTAGGATGGGTAAGCTGGCCTTCTATTCACCATAAGAAATTTATAAAATAGGATAAATACTGCCTCTCAAATACTGGATGTAAATCAAAATTACTTTTCTTTAATGACAGTATGACCAAAAGACACAACTAATACCAAGTGGTTTATTCATTCATTTAGCAAACATTTATTAAGTACCTACTCTATGCCACACACTAGCTTGTAGCTGATGGTACAATAAAATGGACTGACACAGCCCCTACTTGATTGGAATATTTAATCTAAGAGTGGAATTTATATAAGCTTTAAAAATTTTCATGACATTCACAATACCTATTGTATGAGGATATTAAGTTCTTTATCATATAAGTACAGCATGCTAACTGATTGTGCCACTGGAGCTCCAAAATTGAAACTGCCCCAGGTAAGGAATGAAAGATATTAAAGTTCTTTTTTTTAATTTGTAAAAGAGATTTTATTTATTTATTTTTAGAGGGGAAAGGAAGGAGGAAGAGAAGAGAAACATTAATGTATGGTTGCTTCTCACACACCCTGCACTGAGGACCTGGCCTGCAACCCAGGCATGTTCCCTGACTAAGAGTCAAACCTTTGGTTTGCAGGCCAGCATGCAATCGACTGAGTCACACCAGCCAGGGTGATAATAAGTTGTTTATCAAAGAAGACATTTAGGCCCGGTTGGCGTAGCTCAGTGGACTGAGCGCGGGCTGGGAACCAGAGGGTCCCGGTTCGATTCCCAGTCGGGGCACATGCCTGGGTTGCGGGCCAGGTCCCCAGTGAGGGCCATGTGAGAGGCAACCATACATTGCTCTTTCTCCCTCCCTTCTGTCTCTGAAAATAAATAAATAAAATAAAAAATAAACAAAAAAAAACAAACAAAAAAAGAAGACATTTAACCTGAGGGTGAGAGATCATCTGTCAGGGATGATTTAGAAATTGTAACTGGGCTCAGTCTAGGCCTCTAAAATTAGTTAGGCAGGTAGCCTAGACCAATGTTGCTCAAAGTGTGGTCCACAGACCAGTACCTGCCTATGAACATTTGTTATCAGGTAGCAACACTGTGATCACAGAAATTGAGAATAAAAACTTAAAAAATGTTACAGCAATTTGGTAAAAATAATTTCTCTGTTGAAGCTAATAATAACACTGTGAATTTATACTTTGTATGTTTTTTCTTTATTTTTTAGCAATTTATAGTTAATGTATTTTACTAAAGTTACAGTCTGTGGTAGATTGGAATATTTCAAAACAAAAAACAAAACAACAAAAAAACCCTGCCACTTCTCCAAGATACTTTGTCAAGCACTGGAACAGCAACTTCAGGATTACTACCTGGCAGTTTGTTATAATGTAAAATCTCAGATGCCATCCCAGATCCTCTGAATCAGAATTAGCATTTTAACAAGATCCCCAGGGAATTTTTTTGCACATTAAAGTTTGAGAAGCACTGGCTAGATGATTTCTGAAGCCCTTTAGAACCCTGAGATTTATAGTTTACTTCAGATAAAAAAAAAATACCTTCTGAGGTGATAGCCTCCTCAGCATTTTACAGATGGAAAAACTGAGGTCCATAAAAAGAAGGTCATGTGTCCAAGGTAATTGACAAAATGGTAGATCTAGGAATAAAACTAATGTTTGCTAACACCCAAGTAAGTTTTCCACTCTAACATACTGTATGTTCACTCCTATTTTACCCAATCTCATTCTGTACCATCTGTCAGTGATGTCATTGTTTTATCAGAAAGTATCTCAGAAACAAATTATTCCTCTTCCTTCTAAATACAGTATGAGCCTTGAATCGCCACTGTTTCAACTGTCTCCTTTATAATAACTGCCCTTAACCCCTGCTTCTCAAGTCTTCGAACATGCCTATTGTCTGACTGCTAAATGAATATTCTGGGCTTTTGGAAGGACTAGAACCAACTGATTCCTGGTCTTTAGGAAAAGAAAAGAGTTTTTTGTTCCCATCAGTCCACTTGATATCAGACAGCAAGGTTTTCCAAGGAAAAGAACATACACTATCAACAGTGCTTTAGAAAGCTCAGTACAATCAGTTTGTGGCTGACAATCAAGAGAATGGGATGCTAGACCATATTAATAAAAGTCTAGTCACCAAAATGAAGCAAATGATAACCCTTTACTTGTGATCTTGTCAGATCTGACGCTTGAGGGGAAAGATGTGATTGCTACCTTCAACTATCTGAAGAGCTATTATTAAGAAGAAACAAATTTGTTTCTTATAGTTCCAAAGAACCAATGAATAAAGGTTATAGGGAGACAGAGCTTGGCTTATAATGGAGATCACTTTCTGACAATCAGAGTTTCTCAAAGACAGAAAGAGCCATCTAATGAGCTCTCTCTCTGTCTATGCAAGGGAGTTCAAATAGAAATCAGTCAACGAATTGAATGCTTAGAGCAAATTAAAGAACTGGGTGGAGAAATAAAGCTTAATGATCTTTAGCAATCATTCTAGTTCCAAGGTTTTAGTATTCTAAAATTTTCAGGACAGGGTGACCCTAAACCTTCAGAAAATATGAGCAAGATATGGTCCTAAAAGGAATGGTTTTTTCACTTAATGTGAGATGGATGAGGCTTTGACAGTGGTAAAGTGAAATCTTTCCAGGCATCCTTTCAAAGGAAAACAAGCTAGCCAAGGAAAGCTTTTGGGGCAATCCCTACAGCAAACCCTATTGAGGATTGGCTCCACAATAGCCAGTCACTATGCTCCAACATAAGTTTTTCTTATGCTACACAAAGGCCTAGCTACTACTTTAACCCCCACCCCAATCTTGCCAAGTAGCACCCTACCTACTATACCTACATTTGCCTAACAGAGAAAGGTTCAAAATTCTCCCCAAGGAGGCAGTAGTGCTTAATGGTGTAGACTATGCATTCTGGAACCAGGTTGTCTGTGTTTTAATTCCCAATTGGAACATTTAATTATTCTGTAACTTGAACAATCTACTTAACTTTTCTGTGCCTGTTTCCTCATCAGTAAATCAAAGATAATAATAATATCTACTTCATATGGTTGATGTAAGAATAATACACATTAAACCTCTCACTAAGCAGTCAGCAATATTAGCAATAAGTAATGCTGATGTTATAATTACATCATGGACACATCACTGTTGACAACTCAAAAAGCCCCCATCAAGCAACCATATTCCTTCCCCCTACCAGTTCAGAAGGCTATACGAGAGCTTCAACCAGTCCTTGCATAGCTCCAGACATGCAGACTTGCTGACCCTCAATAAACCATATTATTCACAATAGGAATACTGGCTCCTTACCCTGTCTTTCTAAATCCAACAGCCACCCCTCCCCCAGTCCTCCCGCCTAGGCCACCCTCAGCCACATAGAAGCAGCAAACTGGAAGCCAGTTCCAGACAAACCATCAGGTGTTTCTTCCCTCCCAAGGACACAGCTGGACCAAATGCCATGTGTGCCAGCATGTTGGGGTAAGGCATCTGAATCCCTGGTCTAGCCTGTCAGCTCAACTACCTGGGATGGGAGTGGGAAGGCAATGGGGTTTCCCACAGGGAAGCAAGAGAAGCCTCCCAAGTTTGTGAAGCAACTCAGGCCCAACCCTACAATGAGCCTCTTAAAGGAAGAGGGTAGGTCTCAATCTGCCTTTAAAGGAAGCAATTATTTACAACTTTCTACTTGCTTGCATTTGGGGAAGGTAATAAAGATATGGGAAAGGGAACTGCATGGTATTCTCCTTCTTTCTCATTCCCAGCAATGAGAAGCAGCTGCAAAGGAAGAGTTAAAGGAGAAAGGAAGCTCCAGCTATTACCCCATCCCTGTGCCTAGGGCTGTCTGGAGGGTCATGACAGTGCTGTCTGCTCTGGCTAAGGGCCACAGGATGGCTTTCTGCAGCAGCTGAGGACCCCCCCCCCAAGCAATTTGCAAGGTCAATGCTGACCTGCTTCCAAAGAAGAACAAAACAATTCAGTGACAACGAAGCAAATCGCGCATACACCACATCACAACACCCCCTCCCTAAATCAGGTTTTACCCCAGCGCCTTCCTGCCCAGATGCAGACTGTGCTTCCACTAGCCCCACAGGGAACCCAGGATAGCATAACAGCTGCAGAGCATGTCTCGCCTTCCCGGCTAACCCAAGAAGACTCTCAGTATGGGGGAGAGATGCTATCGCTAAAGAAGACCTGAGGCTGGGGGAGGGGGAAGGAGGGACATCTAGGTTTCTTACCAAGCGCCACAGTCACTTTCCTGAAGTGGACAGAAGAAAAAGATGAATGAACTGAAACAAGTTGGAGGTTGAGCCCTCACAGAGCTCTGCTTCCTCTTCTCTTTCTCTGGGTCTCTATCCTGGTCCCTCTCTCCTCGGTCTCTCTGGTTTGCTTGCTGGCTCGAGCGCGCTCACGCTCTCCCTCACCCTCCCTCTCCCTCTCTTCCTCTCTCCTCCCCCCTCTTCTCCCCTCTCTCCCCTCTCCCC
>PVJI01012309.1:0-52132 GCA_004026765.1 Micronycteris hirsuta | reverse complement strand
GGGGGGAAAAAAACGTCCACGCATGTGGGACCTGCTTCCTGACACACACTTCAGAGGATTTTAGGGAGCGCTGAGATACATTTCCCACAATGAGTGGAATCATTTCCCATAAGAAGTGGTGATAGTGGACAACCTTGTTTTGTTCCTGATCTTAATGGGAAAGATTTTAGTTTTTGTCCATTGAGTATGATGTTGGCTCTAGATCTCTCATAGATGGCCTTTATTACATTCAGGAATGCTCCCTCTAGTCCCACTTTGCTGAGTGTTTTGATCATAAATAGGTGCTGTACCTTATTGAATGCTTTTTCCTCATCTATTGATGTGATCATGTGATTTTTGTCTTTCCTTTTGTTTATGTAATGTATTATGTTTATTGATTTGCAAATATTGTACCATCCTTTCATCCCTGGGATGAATCCCACTTCGTCATGGTGTATGATCTTTTTAATGTATTGCTGGATGCAGTTTGCCAGTATTTTGTTGAGGATTTTAGTGTCTATGTTCATCAGCGATATTGGCCTGAAGTTTTATTTCTTTGTTGTGTCTTTATCTGGTTTTGGGATTAGGATGATGCTGGCCACAGAAAAAGAGTTTGGGAGTCTTCCATCATTTTGAATTTTTTGGAATAGTCTGTGAAGGATAGGGGTTAGCTCTTCCTTAAATGCTTTGTAGAATTCTCCTGTGAAACCATCTGGTCCAGGACTTTTGTGTGTCAGGAGATTGTTTGTTTGTTTGTTTTTAATTTATTTATTTATTTTAAAGATTTTATTTATTTTTAGAGAGAGGGGAAGGAAGAGAGGCAGGGAGAAACAGCAACGTATGGTTGCCTCTCACATGGCCCTCACTGGGGACCGGGCCTGCAACTCAGGCATATGCCCTGACTGGGAATTGAACCGGCGACCCTTTGGTTCCCAGCCTGAGCTCAATTCACTGAGCCACACCAGCCAGGGCACATGTCAGGAGTTTTTTGATTACTGTTTCAATTTTGTCTGCTGTTACAGGTCAGTTCAGGCGTTCTGCTTCTTTGTTATTGAATTTTGGAAGATTATATTTTTCTAGAAATTTGTCCATTTCACCTAGGTTTTCATATTTCTTGGCATACAGTTCTTCATAGTAGTGTCTTACAATCCTTTGTATTTCTGTGACATCAGTTGTAATCTCTCCTCTTTCATTTCTTATTGTGTTAATTTGGGTCCTCTCTCTTTTTTTCTTGATGAGTTTGCTTAAAGCCTTGTCGGTTTTGTTTATCTTTTCAAAGAACCAGCTCCTGAATTCATTGATCCTTAGAATTGTGCTTTTAGTCTCCATGTAATTTTATTATGCTCTGATCCTGGTTATTTCCTTCCTTCTACTTGCTCTTGGTTGTCTTTGTTGTTGTTCCTCGAGTTTTTGTAGGCTTAGGGATAGGTTGTTTGTTTGAAATGTTTCTGTTTTCTTTTTTTTTTTTTTTTTTGGTAGGCCTGTATGGCTATGAACTTCCCTCTCTAGACTGCCTTCACTGTGTCCCATAACTTTTGGGTTGTTGTAAGTTCATTTTCATTTGTTTCAGGACATTTTTTATTCCTTCCTTGATCTCATTCATGACCCATTCGTTGTTTAATAGCCTGCTATTCAATCTCCATGATTTTGAGTGTTTTGGGGTTTTTTCCTTTGAGTTGGTTTCTAATTTCAGTCCCTTGTGGTCAGAGAAAATGCCTGATATGATTTCAATTTTCTTGAATTTGTTGAGGCTTGTTTTGTGTCCTATCATATGGTCTATCTTTGAAAATGTTCCATGTGCAGTTGAAAAGAATGTGTATTTAGCTTCTTTGAGGTGAAAGGCTCTATATATATCAGCTAAGGCCATTTCTTCTAGGGCATTGTTCAATGCCACAATATCTTTGTTGACATTTTGTTTGGAAGATCTGTCGATTTTTGACAGTGGGGTGTTGAAGTCCCCTACTATAATTATGTTACTATCAATATCTTTCTTGAAGTCCTCCAAGATTTTCTTTATGTATTTGGGTGCTCCTGTGTTGGGTGCATATATATTTACAATGTTTATGTCTTCTTGGTGGATTCTTCCTTTGAGTATTATGAAGTGTCCTTCTGGGTCTCTCTTTGTGGCCCTTTTTTTGAAGTCTATTGTGTCTGATATGAGTATTGCTACCCCAGCTCTTTTTTCCCTGTTGGTTTGCTTGGAAAATTTGTTTACAGCCCTTACTTTCAGTCTGTGTAAGTCTTTTGTCCTGAGGTGGGTCTCTTGTAGGCAGGGTCCTGCTTTCTTATCCATTCAGCTATTCTACATCTTTTGATTGGAGCATTTAAATCCATTTACGTTTAAGGTTCTTATTGATAGGTACTTATTCATTGCCATTTTTTTGTACCTGTGTTCCTCTCTCTCTCTCTCTCTCTCTCTCTCTCTCTCTCTCTCTCCCTGTCCCTTCCTTTCCTTAAAGCAGTCCCTTTAGCATCTCTCACAGAGCTGGTTTGGTGGACGTGTATTCTTTTAGACTTCTTTTGTCTGGGAATCTCCTTATTTGGCCATCTATCTTGATTGAAAGCCTTGCTTGGCAGAGTAGCCTTGGTTGCAGGTCTCTGGTTTTCATTACTTGGCATATTTCTTGCCATTCTCTTCTGGCTTGGAGTGTTTCCATTAAGAAGTCATTTGTTAACCTTATCGGGGCTCCCTTGTATGTTACTTCCCTTTTTTGCCTTGCTGCCTTTAAGATTCTCTCTTTGTCTTGGAATTTTGCCATTTTAATTATGATGTGTCTTGAAGTAGGCCTCTTTGGATTCCTCCTGATTGGGACTGTCTGTGTTTCCTGGATTTGTGTGACTTTTTCTCTCATCAGATTAGGGAAGTTTTCCATCATTATTTTTTCAACCAGGTTTTCTATCCCTTGCTCTTCTTCTTCTCCTTCTGATTTCCCTATTATATGGATATTTTTGTGTTTCATGTTGTCCTGTATTTCCCTTAATCCCTCTTCATTCTTTCGGAGTCTCTTTTCCTGTTCTTGCTCTTTCTGGGTGTTTTTTTCTACCTTGTCCTCCAGCTCATTGATCCGGTTTTCTACTTCATTGAGCCTGCTTTTGATTCCTTCTATTGTGTTCTTCAGTTCAGATATTGTATCCTTCATTTCCTCTTGGCCCTTGTTGATATTTTTTATTTCCTTTTTCATGTTGATATAGTCTGAAGGGAGTTCATAGTAGTTTCCCTGTAGTTTTTGGTAATTCTCTGTGAGCTAATTGAGCTTCCTGATGACCAATGCTTTGAACTCAATATCTGATAGTTGACTTGCCTTTGTTTCACTTATCATTATTTCTGGGGCTTCCTCCTTTCCTTTCATTTGGGGATTGTTTCTTTGTCTCCCCATTGTTTGTAAGACTCTTCTTGTTAGCCTCTGTTTCTTAAATTGATCTTCTCTGACTCCCTGGTTTTATGGTATGAACTTCTATGGTAGACCTTCAAGATTCAGTGGTACAGTCTCTTAATCTCCTGAGCTCGCTGGTCTAGACTGTTGTTTATGTTGGCTCTCTGTATGCCTTTGGGTTTTGGTTGTTGTTCAGTCTTTCTTTGGTGGGTCCTTTGCTCCAGCTGGTTAACTAGGGTCACTCAGTCTAGCACACCTTGTATTCTGTTTTGCAGATGTGCACAGGTTGTGTTGAAAATTTTTCTCCTGTGTGAACAAGGTTTTGAGGTTTCTCTCTCACTCTTGCTCAGCTGTTTGTTGTGGGTAATTTCTCTACCAATTGGTTGTATTTCCCATTCAGTCCTGAACTGAGGTTAGTGTGGGTTCAACTTCCTCCTTCACCTTCTTCCGTTGTTTTCCCTTTAACAGAATATTATTCTGCAATAAAAAGTATCGGTACATGCTACAGCATGAGTAATACTTAAACATATTATGTTAAGTGAAAGAAGCTAGTCACAAAAGAGCATACCCGAGATCTGTCTGGAAAAAGTCCAGCCATTGTTAATATAACAAGAATAGTTTGCGCAACATCAATGTAACCTAGCAGGCAAGGAAAATGGACTGGAATGAGCATGCATGAACAATGACAATTTCACTGTACTAGTCAGTGAGGGTAGTAGATGCATTGAGTGAGCATGTGTACTGTGTGGGTGTCACATTCAAAATAACTGAGCAAGTAGAGCAATGAATCTGCATCAAATTTTGCATTAAGCTTGAACATTCCTCCACAGAAACTATTCAGATGATTCAGAAGGCTTTTGGAGATGATACAATGAGTGCAGTGAAAATAAAAGTGTGGCAAAAATGCTTCAAAGATGGTTGAGAATCTGTTGAAAGTGATTCACATTCTGGAAGGCCTGCAACAAGAGAATGTTGCACGTGTACAGGCTGCAATCAACAAAGACTTCTGGATTTTCCCAGAACTAAAATCACCTTTGAAAGAGAAGAAATTTCAGACTGTCAATGAGATTCAGGAAAAATACGATGGGGCAGCTGGTGGTGATTCCAACAAAGGATTTTTCAGAGTATTTGGAACAGTGGAAGAGACACTGGGAAAGCTGTGTGAGGTACCAAGTTGCCTACTTTGAAGGGGACTGAGGTGTCATTGTCCTATGTACAATGTTTCTTGTATCTTCTCCAATAAATGTCTCTATTTTTCATAGTACATGGCCGGATACTTTCTGGACAGAATTTGTACTGTATGATTCTATTTTTATGACATATATAAGATATTAAATCTACACAGACAGAGAGTAGATCACTGTTTGCCTAGGGCCGAGTGGATAAGAGTATTGGGGGTGACAGTCAAGGAGTATAGAGCTTTAGGGGGTTTGAAAATATTCTAAAATCAATTATGATGATGGCTACAAAGCTTTGTGTTTACTAAATATCTGTGTTATTTATTATTGTCTTGGTTTATTGCCTGTCTTCCTCTGAATGTAAGTTCCATGGGATAAAGTACTTTGTCCCATTCACTCCTGTTGTCTTAGGTCCTAGAATAGTGCCAGGCATATATTAAATACTCAGTAAACATGTTGAATATGCACTAGTCACAACATTGTTAAAAAGACTAAAAAGCAATGATTGTAAGCAGAACATGTAATAGGTGCCTGGCATATATATGCATGGCAGGAGCAGTATTTGGATTTTTCTTGAATGGAACAAATATTTTAGTTTGAATAATTATATTCATTGAAAAGGATATTTTTAAGAGACTTCTTTGATAACCAAGGGTTTATTGCGTTATTAAATGTTTTAATGAAGTGTCCTCTCATAGAAATTGTTTCATCTAAACATACTAGAGTCTCATCTTAATTTTAACTTTGCTAATTAAATTACAAAAAAATATACTTAGCAGGGATTTCAATGAAGACCAATAGCAGTTCCTGCTTGGTATATGATATACATTGATTTTTCTGACACTTTTAATGACTTTGTAGATAATCAGCCAAATCATACTGATTATATAATCCAGTGTTAATAATTATCTTCCTGAATTTATAGCCAATTTTCTTAGGAAATCAACTATCAGAGAAACATCTGTTTGTCCCTCTTCTGTGATTTGTTTCTTGCTTTTAATTTCTCTACTGAAACTAAAATGTCACTTATGCTACTTTTTAAATATAAAATTCAAAATTCCACATTTCTCAAGTGATGGAGTATTGTACTCTCTCTTACCTGATGTAACACTACAAAGCTATTTAGAGGCCACAATGTCAGAAACATATATTTACTACCTAAAGTAGCCCTCACAAACCTTTATTTAGTTCAGAATTTTAAAAAATATTTGAAGTTCTCTGTAGTATCTAAACTCAAGTCACTTGAATTATATTTACTTATTTTACAGCAAATATTTGCACTGTTCCATTTTATTTCAAGAGTACATTTTTTCAAAATAAAAGTACTTTAAAAATATATGTATATTTATCACACAAAAGATAGGTTACATTAAACTATATCTACTTGCTGTTTACCAAATGGATTACTAATTGTTGCAAGTAATAAGGGCTTGTATTTAAAATATTTTGCAAATGTAATGAGGCTTCTTCTAAAGCACACATTTTTTCTTTATTATACAAACAATAATTGGGATTGACACAATCAAAAACACTTTCACAGCTTAGCAGTAACATAAAACTATCTCAAATAAAATGGCTGTGTGAAAATCAAGTTGTGTTTTGGTTTCTTCCTCTCCCTCTAGGGTTGTCTTGGTAGAAGAAGTATTTTTACCTGGTCTTTGGAAAGTGGTGGTCTGGCCAGTGGTCCCTGGGGTTTCTGCACTGTATGAACGGTGTTTGCATGTTGGTGCTGGGACCTCCACTACTCCAGTGGCCAAGCTCTGCTCCAACCCACACTTGTCAAGAACGGCTGTGGTTCTTCTGGAAAGAGCTGGGGAGAAACCTGCACAAGGAGGAGAAAATATAAAACAGTGCTGAATGTTAATCGACATCAAAGTATTTAAAATAGTAAATATTTAAAATATTAAATATTCGACGTAAAAATTAGTGTGGAAATTCAAAATCCTTTCAAGACTTTCTCATAGTCAGCCTTTATCTTCTTATTTAAGCAAGATGTAAATGAAAACTAGGGAAACTCCAGTTCTAAGCACTGTTTTTGTAAATTCCATGCATGGAGGAGATAGGACACATGGAACTCATACTCTTCCTTCTCAACCTGTCAAAACAAAAACAAAACAAAACAAAAATGCCTGTCTTGTAGCCAAAAGAAAACTTTATTCTAATTTTTAAGCCTTTGTATGTATGTCTTTAAAATATTAATAGCCCTGGCTGGTGTGGCTCAGTGGATTAAGTTCTGGCCTGTGAACCAAAGGGTCACCAGTTCTATTCCCAGTCAGGGCACATGCCTGGGTTGTGGACAGGTTCCCAGTAGGGGGCGTGCAAGAGGCAACCACAAATTGATGTTTCTCTCCCTCTCTTTATCTGTTCTTTATCCTCTCTCTAAAAATAAGTAAATATAATCTTTAAAAATAAAAATATTAATAATTATTGCCTGTTTACTGCTCATTTGTTGTGATGCTTCAAATTAAATTTGATGCTTACTTAAATTTGAATGTTATTGATGAAGGGAAATGGGGACATTAATGGCAGACTTTTACCTTAAATGGTTTCTCAACTGTCAAATGAATGCCCTCACCTAAGCCAAGGGACTTGTTCCTCATGTCTTTGACCCTAATATTGCTTCCTGCCAGGCATTTTGCTCAGTCAGTTGCTTCGTCTTCTAATATGGATACTCCTCTCTTCAACCTCAGGAAATACTTTCATGTATTTTGTTCATTTTTCATTTCCACCAGACATGCTTTTCATTACTTTCTCTCCTGTGCCTACAACTAAGTGAGAAGAGTTAAACTACAACAATTTTAAAAATTGGAAAGACAATTACTTTTTCCTTCGACTCATAGAAATTGAACATCAAAATAGCAGAGATTTCAGAAGAAAGAAAATTAATTTTATAAAATGACTTAGTGTCAGGAGGAGGTGAGATAAATTCTCCTACCTTTTGATCTTCAAGATCATATTTATGCCAAGTTCTTTTATACACACACACACACACACACATACACACTCATCTGGATTTTTTGTTTGTTTTAATCAGCAAAATCATACAGTTTCCCTCTTTAACTTTAATAATGACTTTTGCCATAAACACTTTGTCTGTTATTGATGTTGCTATACCTACATTTACAAGTTATTTGATCTATTTCCATCTTCAATATTTCTGTTTGTTTCACATAAGCAGAATATAGCTATACTTTCAAAAAATTCATTATGCTAATATCAATCCTGTAACAAATGTGTTTAATCTGCTAACAGACTGCACTTATTGATATATATGGAACTAGTCTTACTACAATTGCTTTTTGTTGCATCTTTTTTCTTTCCTTCTAATCATGATTTCTGTTTGTTTGATAAAGTTTTCTGTATTCCTTTTCTTCATTTACCTCAGAAAAATAACTATAAATGATTTAACAATATCTATGGTTGTTTAGTATCCCTATTCTCCTTTTTTTTAAAAAAGGGGGAGGCCTTTGTTCACATTCTGTGCTGAACAGCAGCACCCTCTCACTCGTTTTCTTTCTCTCTCTCTCTCTTTCTTCCCTCTCTCACAATGCACCCTTTGTCCTACTATTGTCTAATTGTTTAATACAGTTTCAGTTTCATCTTAAAATGCAAAAAGGTGGAGTTTTTTACAGTCAACTGCATTACAAGTTTCACTGTTACTTTTCTATTCTACTCCTATTCATGTTTATCTTAGTGCTAAACTCCATTGTCAGGAATTTTTCACAATAATGTCTGTAAATAGTAAACTCTGTCTTCATCTTTCTGAATTAAAAAAGAATTTCTTAATGAATTATCAGTTAGCTGGGTGTGGAAGTCAAGGTTCATGGCACTGAAGATATTCATCTATTGTCTTCTTCTAGTGTCGTTATTGCCAATAAGAAGTCTGCTGTCAAAAACTCACATGTAACCTGTCTTTTCTTTCTGGTGGGCTCTGTGTATTATGTTGTTACATTATGATGTATCTAAATGTGGACTTATTTTTTCCTTTTATGTTTTTGGTTCTTTAAAAGGCATTTTACTCTAAGAACTTATATTTTTAATCAATGTTTGGAAATTACCAGCTATCATTTCATCAAGTATTGCTTCTCCAAAATTTCTTCTATTTCTTTTTCCAGAATTCCTCTTACACCTATGTCAAAGCTTCTGACCTATCCTCCATAAGTTGATATTTATATACATACACTTCTTCACAATATATTTTATTGTGATATGATTGACATATAACATTGCATTAGTTTTGGTTATATTGTAAAATTATTTGTTGTATGTATAACAATCACTACAATAAGTGTACTTAACATCCATCACTACAAATAATTACAAATTTTTTTCTTGTGATGAGATATTCATGCTCTACTATCCTAAGAATCAAATATAAAATACACTATTGTTAACTACAATCATGATGCTGTATGTTAGATACCCAAGACTTATTTATCTTACAATTGGAAGTTTCTACCTTTTGAGAATAGGTGTACCTTTTGGGAATAGGTATATGAAAACAATGTCTAGATAGATGTAGATATAGATAGATAGATGATAGATATAGATAATACAGATAGATAGATATAGATGATATAGATATAGATGGCTATAGGAGATAAAGGTATAGATATAGACATAGACATACATATAGAGACAGATTTTGTATAAAATTCTCAGTACTATCTCTCAGTTTTTTACTTCTCTTATGACTGTGTCCAGCCTAAAATTTATCTCACAAACTTTGTATTTTATATGAATCAATATATTTTTTATTTCCAAGATTTCTAACTTGTTTTGTCACATACTTTTTAACTCCTGCCTTTTGTGATCTATTATTCCTGTTACTCCCATATTTATCTCATTAGTGACTTGTAAGCATACATATGGTCATTTTCAAAATTGTGGTGTTTGATTTTGTCTATAATGCATTTATGTTTGCATTTTTGACATTGTGACTCTCTCAGCACTTCAAGTCTTCAACACAACTTGAAGGCTCAACTGTGAAATGTTTAATTTTATTACATGAATTTCTCTCTCTTATTGCGCTCATCCCTTGCACAAAGCCCTTTTTTGCCATTCTGCTTTACATCCCTTGGGACTCGACTCCAGAACCAGATGTCACAGTAGTCATGGTGACAGTGAAGACATGTACTTAGGGAATGAGGACAGAGTGTGGTCTGTGTTTTCCTCTCACACAGGTTCGTACAGGCTAGTCCCTGAGAGAAGCAGGTAGCAGCTTTTTCCAAGCTATCTTCGCCAACCTGGGAACTTCACTTTCAGATGTGTTTTTAAGCAATAATCTCAATTTCCTGCCTCAAAACTCGTTTTAAGAACTTTGGGTCTCTGTACCCACAGTAGCAATATTTTATCAATTTCTCCATACTCTAAGACATGAAGCCAAACAGGTCTCCCCATTGGCATCAGGACTTTGCATTTACTTCTCTTTTCTGGTCTCACTGAAAAGAATATGTTTCAGTGGCTTCAGTGGCACAGGGGTGAAGAGCAACAGCTCTGGAGTCAGTCTTCTTGGGATCAAATCCCAGTTTAATCACATGTTACATATTTACTTAGGCGAACTACTCAATCTCTCTGTCTCACTTTCCTCATCTATAAAATAGAAATATTTATTGTTGTAATAAATGAGATAGCATACACAAAGCACTAAAACACATTGAGTAGACACCACATACTAGTCGTGATATCAAGAACACAATTAAGACATAGTCTTTTTTTAAAATAATTATTTGATTGTTGTTCAGTTACAGTTGTCTGCATTTTCCCCCCACCATTCCTCCATCAACCCAGCCAAACCCACCTCCCTCCCTCCCTTACTTCCACCCTCCCCCTTGGTTTTGTGCATGTGTCCTTTATAGTAGTTCCTGAGTACCCTTCCCCTCATTATCCCTTCCCACCTCCCCTCTGGGTACTATCAATTTGTTCTTAATTTCTATGCCTCTGGTTATATTTTGCTTGCTTTTTTTCTTTTGTTGATTATGTTCCACTTAAAGGAGAGATCATATGGTATTTGTGCCTCACCTCCTGGCTTATTTCACTTAGCATAATGATCTCCAGTTCCATCTATGCTGTTGCAAAGGGTAGGAGCTCCTTTCTCTCTGCTGAGTAGTATGACATTGTGTAAATATACCATAGTTTTTTGATCAACTCATTTACTGATGGGCACTTAGGTTGCTTCCAGCACTTGACTATTGTAAATTGTGCTGCTATGAACATTGAGGTACATAGGTTCTTTTGGATTGGTATTTCAGGGTTCTTGGGATATAATCCCAGCACTGGAATTGCTGGGTCAAAAGGCAGTTCCATTTTTAGTTTTCTGAGGAAATTCCATACTGTTTTCCACAGTGGCTTCACCAGTCTGCATTCCCACCAACAGTGCGGTAGGGTCCCCTTTTCTCCACATCTTCTCCAATACTTGTTTGTTGATTTCTTTATGATGGCCATTCTGACCAGTGTGAAGTGGTGTCTCATTGTTTTAATTTGCATCTCTCTGATGGCTAGTGATGCTGAGCATCTTTTCATATGTCTCTGGGTCCTCTGTATGTCCTCCTTGGAGAAGTGTCTGTTCAAGTCTTTTGCCCATATTTTAATTGGTTGTTTTTTTTTTGTTTTGTTTTGTTTTGTTTTTTTGTCTACCTGGAGTGGAGTCGTATGAGTTCTTTATATATTTTGAAGATCAAACCCTTGTCCAAGGTATCGTTAGCAAATATGTTTCCCATACAGTTGGTTCTCTTTTCATTTTAATACTCACTTCTTTGGCCATACAGAAGCTTTTTAATTTGATGAGGTCTCATTTGTTTATTCTTTCCCTTATGTCCCTCACTTCAGGGGATGTATCACTGAAGATGTTGCTGACAGAAATGTCTGAGATTTTCCTGCTGATGTTTTCCTCTAGGATTTTAATGGTGTCACAACTTACATTTAAGTCTTTTATCCACTTTGTATTTATTTTTGTGCATAGTGTAAGTTGGTGCTCAAGTTTCATTTTTTTGCATGTAGCCATCCAGATCTCCCAACACCATTTGTTGAAGAAGCTATTTTTATTCCATTTTATGTTTCTACCCACTTTGTCAACGATTAATTGCCCATAGAGGCTTGGGTTTATTTCTGGGCTCTCTATTCTGTTCCATTGGTTTATCTGTCTGTTTTTATACCAGTACCAAGCTGTTTTGATTACAGTGGCCTTGTAATGTAGTTTGATGTCAGGAATTGTGATCCCTCCTGCTTTGCTCTTCTTTCTCAAAATTGCTGCAGCTATTTGGGATCATTTATGGTTCCATATAAGTTTCTGAAATGTTTGTTCTATATCTGTGAAATATGTCATCAGCACTTTAATGAAGATTGCATTGAATCTACTAATCGTTTGGGTAGTATGGACATTTTGATGATGTTAATACTTCCAATCCATGAGCACAGTACATGCTTCCATTTGTTTGTGTCTTCCTTATTTTTTTTCTTTAATATTGTGTAGTTTTCTGAGTACAGGTCTTTTACATGCTTGGTTAGGTTTATTCCTAGGTACTTTATTTTTCTTGTTGCTATATCAAATGGGATTTTTTCCTGATATCCTTTTCTGATATTTCATTGTTAGTGTACAAAAACGCCTTCGATTTCTGAATATGGACTTTGTATCCCACTGTTTTGCCAAATTCACTTATTATTAGGTAGAGCAGTTTTTAGATGGAGTATATAGGATTTTCTGTGTACACTATCATGTCATCTGTAAACAATGACAGTGTTGCTTCCTCCTTTCCAATTTGGATGCTTTTTATTTCTTTTTCTTGCCTAATTTCTCTGGCTAGGACTCCAATACTATGTTGAAAGGAGTTTTGAAAGTGGGCACCCTTGTCTTGTTCCTGGTCTTAGTGGGAAAGATTTTAGTTTTTGCCCATTGAGTATGATGTTGGCTGTAGGTCTATCATATATAGTCTTTATTATGTTGAGGAATGCTCACCCTTTTCCCACTTTGCTAAATGTTTTTATCCTAATTGGGTGCTGTACCTTATTGTGAATGCTTTTTCCACATCCATGGATATGATCATGTGATTTTTGTCTTTTGTTTTGTTTATGTGGTGTATTACATTTATTGATTTGTGAATATTGTACCATCCTTGCATGCCTGGGATAAATCCCACTTGATCATGGTGTATGATATTTTCAATGTATTGCTGGATGTGCTTTGTAAATATTTTGTGGAGGATTTTAGCATCTATGTTCTTCAGTGATATTGGCCTGAAACTTCCTTTCTTTGTTGTGTCTTTATCTGGTTTTGGGATTAGGATGATGCTGGCTTCATAAAAAGAGTTTGGGAGTCTTATACCTTCCTGAACTTTTTGGAGCAATCTGTGGAGGATGGTGGTTAGCTCTTCCTTAAATGCTTTATAAAATTCTCCTGTGAAACCATCCAGTCCAGGGGTTTATGTGTCTGAAGGTTTTTCATTACTGCTTCAATTTCATCAGCTGTTATTGGTCTGTTCAGGTCATTCAGTTTTGGAATATTATATTTTTCTAGAAATTTGTCCATTTCCCCTAGGTTTTCAAATTTCTTGGCATATAGTTCTTCATAGTAATTTCCTACAATCCTTTGTATTTCTGTGGTATTAATTGTAATATATCCTCTTTCATTTGTGATTTTGTTTCTTTGGGACCTGTCTCTTTTTTTCTTGATGAGTCTGCTTAAAGGCTTGTCAATTTTGTTTATCTTCTCAGAGAAAAGGTTCCTAGATTTATTTATCCTTAGAATTGTGCTTTTAGTCTCTATGTCATTTCATTCTGCTCTGATCTTGGTTATTGCCTTCCTTCTACTTCCTCTGGGCTCTCTTTGCTTTTCTTCCTCAAGTTCTTGTAGGCATAGGGTTAGGTTGTTTATTTGAAATGTTTCTATCTTTTTTAGGTAGTCCTGTATTGCTATGAACTTCCCTCTCAGGACTGCCTTTGCTGTGTCCCATAAATTTTGGATTGCTGTGAGTTCATTTTCTTTTGTTTCCAGAAACTTTTTTATTTCTTCCTTAATCTCAGTCTTGACCCATGCATTGTTTAATAGCATGGTATTCCATCCCCATGAGTTTGAGTGTTTTGGGTTTTTTTTCCTTGAGGTTGGTTTCTAGTTTCAGTCCCTTGTGATCAGAGAAAATGCCTGATATGATTTCAATTTTCTTGAATTTGTTGAGGCTTGTTCTGTGTCCTATCATAAGGTCTATCTTTGAAAATGTTCCATGTGCATTTAAAAAAAAATGTGCATTTTGTTTCTTTGGGGTGAAAGGCTATATATATATATCAGCTAAGTCCATTTGATCTAGGGCATTGTTCAATGCCACAATATCTTTGTAGACATTTTGTTTGGAAGATCTGTCCATTGTTGACAGTGGGGTGTTAAAATCCCTACTATGATTGTGTTGCTGTCAATAGCTTTCTTGAAGTCCTCCAAGATTTTCTTTATGTATTTGGGTGCTCCTATGTTGGTTGCACATATATTTACAATGTTTGTGTCTTCTTCATGGATTCTTTCTTTGAGTATTATGAAGTGACCTCCTGGGTCTCTTTTTATGGCTCTTTTTTTGAAGTCTATTTTGTCTGATATGAATATTGCTACCCTGGCTTTTCTTTCCTGTCCATTTTCTTGGAATATTTGTTTCCAGCCTTTCACTTTCAGTGTGTGTAGGTCTCTTGCCCTGAGGTGGGTCTCTTGTAGGCAGCATATGCGTGGACCATGCTTTCTTATCCATTCAGCTATTCTATGTCTTTTGATTGGAGCATTTAATCCATTTACATTTAAGGTTATTATTCATTGCCATTTTTTCATACCTGTGTTTCCCTGTCTCTCTCTGTCTCTCTCTCTCTTTTCCTTCCTGCTCTTAAAGCAGACTCTTTAGCATGTCTTGCAGAGCTGGTTTGGAGGAGGTATATTCTTCGAGGCTTCTTTTGTCTGGGAAGCTCCTTATTTGACCTTGCATTTTAATTGAGAGCCTTGCTGGGTAGAGTAGTTTCAGTTGCAGGCCTCTGGTTTCCATTATTTGGAATATTTCTTGCCATTCCCTTCTGGCTTGGAGCGTTTCCATTGAGAAGTCAGCTGCTAACCTTATCAGGGCTCCCTTGTATGTTACTTCCTGTTTCTCCCTTTCTGCCTTTAGGATTCTATCTTTTTCTTGGAATTTTGCCGTTTTAATGATGATGTGTCTTGAAATGGGCCTCTTTGGGTTTCTCTTGATTGGGACTCTCTGTGTTTCCTGGATTTGTGTGACTTTTTCTGTTATTAAATTAGGGAAGTTTCCATCATTACTTTTTCAAACAAGTTGTCTATCCCTTGCTCTTCTTCTACTTCTGGTATCCCTATTATATGGATATTACTACATTTAATGTGTTCCTGCATTTCCCTTAATACCCCTTCATTCTTTCTGAGCCTCTTTTCCTTTTCTTGATCTTTCTGGGTGTTTTTTCTACCTTATCCTCCAGCTCACTAATCTGATCATCTGCTTCATCTAGCCTTCTTTTGATTCCTTCTATTGTGTTCTTCAGTTCAGAAATTTTAGTCTTCATTTCCTCTTGGCCCTTGTTGACAGTTTCTATTTCCTTTTTCATGTTGATATAGTTTGTAGTGAGTTCATTGTAGTTTCCCTGTAGTGTTTGGTAATTCTCTGTGAGCTCATTCAGCTTCCTGGTAACCATTGCTTTGAACTCCATATCTGATAGTTGACTTGCCTCTATTTCGTTTATCATTCTTTCTGTGGCTTTTTCTTTTCCTCTCATTTGGGGATTATTTCTTTGTCTTCCCATTGTTTGGTTGTGTTCAGTTTCAGGGGGAAGGCAAAATGGTTTAAGATAGCAGAAGTGTATTCTATGTATTTAAAGTACCAACCTGTAGAGAAGAGATAGGAGCTCCTTTGGATATGTATGGTGTTAACCATGGTATTTTACCTGACTAGCCACATTTTAAAAAGTGTGGAAAAAAGATAAGACTCTTATTGTGAGTGAAGGACTATGAATTGGATCTAGAAAGCAGTGAGCTTGTGGGAGGTCAGATCATGAGGTAAAGCGAGAGTAAAGGATAAAAAGTAAGTGTAGTGTGCAAGAGAATAGAGTTGACCACAACAGTATTGAAGTTCCGGAAACAGTGAAGTGAGATAAGATCTGAGAGTGGTGCTGTGTGGTATTTGCAATTGTATGGAACTTACAATAGTAACAGAGTGACAATCATATGACCAAATCTATGTGATTTCAATAAACAAGAATAGGAAGTACAGGACCTAGAGTAGTGTGTTATTGGAACACAAGTGAAGTGAAAGATGGAAAATTAAAAATACACTATGAAAGAGAAAACAAGGAAAAACAGTCAAACAATGCAATTTAACAAACAAAGAGAAGAAGACTAAACAGAAAGAAGAGAAATAAAAACACTAATAAAATAAAAGATATAAAAATAATCAAAAATAATTATAATATAAATATGCAATAACTTGCAAATTCTCTAGATTAGCAAAGTGAAATTTGCCTCACTGTCTCAGTTGTTGGGATGACCCCTCTTTGGATCTAATTCTGGTCCTTTCACAGCTCCAGGTTTTATTGTCTCACTTGGGGGGTGGGGGAAGGAAGAAGGAATTTAAAAAAAAAAGAAAGGCAGGAAGGAAGAGGAATAAAACAGGAAAGAAAGGAAGAAGGAATTTAAAAAAAAAAAAAAAAAAAAGGAAGCCTCTTGCTGGCTTTAAACAAGCCAAACCAGTTCTGCTGGTCTTACTGGCTGTAGCAGGCTGAGGGGGGAATTGGTGGGGTTGGGCATGGGGTGCCTCTGGGCAGTGGGGTCAGGTGTGTCCCCTTCCTGGGGCTCGGCTTCTGCAACTGGGGCTAGAAGGGCCGTGGCTGGGCTAAGGGCTTGGGCATGCGCTATACCAGGGGCTGTGGTTGCAAGCATTTGGCCTCCGCCCCTGAAGCAGCAGCCACAGAGGGGTTGGGAGCGGCTGGGTTGTTGGCACACCTCTGGGGTCATAGGCATGGTTGGGCACCCACCACCACTGGGGCCGGGGTTAGGGGTGCAGTCGCTGTCCTGGCAGCAGAGGTGGGCCCATGCTGAGAATGTGGAGGCTGCGCAGGTGCAGCCAGGGGACATGGGGGTGGCTACTCCCAGAGAATTCCCCAAACAGCTGCTGAGTGCCTCATTTTTTTCTTTTTCTTTTTGAAAAATTCCTCCTGCTGAAGCCTGCTGCTCCAAACAAGCACCTGGCCTATCACTCAGCCCAACTCTCTAACCAGACCAGGGGCCATCCTGGTCAGGGCCCATAGGCCCAACTCTTCCCAGCCTTCCCAACCATCCACAGTCCCAGCAGGTGCCCACACCGCCCCTGTGTGTTCGCCTGTGGCAGACCCGGTGAGTACCTGGCCTGGGGCTGCAGCCTCCCAGGTCCTCACACTGGTCCCAGGGACCTTATTGTCCTGAAGCATTCTCCTTACCGTCTGATTTTTCAATGTCCTCTAGAGTTTTGGCTTCCAATCTTCATATATGCTGAGATACTGTTGACTGTTGACTCTGTTCCTCAGAAGATCGGCTTGGTGTTCCACCTGTGTGTATGGGGAAGTGGACTCCACTCCCACCTATCTCACCACCGTCATCTGGGAGCCAGGACATAGTCTTGACAATTTATAGATTTTTAAAGAACAGTTTGTTAAAGAAAGCATGAAAGAAAACGATTACTAGAAGAAACACTCATTTTTAAAATTTTATTCCCTCATTATTTCTAATGCTTATATGCATATATAATTTATAGAACATTATTATTCTGTATATACTTTTTATAACATTTGATTTTGTTGCTTAGCAAAATATTGAGTTTATTTCTGTGTCAATAGTATTCTATAATGAGACAAAAATAGCTGTATTCACTATTATCAACACCAGTTTACTGAATACTTTTTATCACACAGATCAGAATATTTCAGGCAATATTCTATTGAAAAGCAATGTAACAGGATAAGTTCAAGACTTATAAAACAAACTGACAAAAATTTTATCTTACAAAATATTTTTCATTACATATCTATTTCACTTCTATTCAAGCATGAAATTATCATATATTTTACAAATCTAATTGTCACTAGCTGCTTATAATATATTATACCTTCAAACCTAGGGGTTTTTTTTGCCCAGTAAATCTATGTTGAGCTATCTTGTTCTACTGACAATTTTTATTTCAGTTTCAGCATTGTCTGAGGAGCTCCTCTGTTTCTGAGATTTCTATGTTCAAGCTCAAATTCAAACCACCATAATTTTATTTACAGAAGAAGGAAAATGCTTTAGTGAATTCTGCCTGAGTATTATAATCTTGCATTTGGTAAAAAAGTAAAGCCTAATTTCCAGAAGATGAACCATGTATTTTAATTTAATTCCTTTTTTCCAGATAACGTTTTCTGTAAGATGTCACATTTTTTAAATTTGAGATTTATTTTATGGTCCAGCATATGACCAACCTTTGTGAACATTCTACACACAGTTGAAAGACTGTATTCTGCAGTTCTTGAGTGTTGTGTTCTGTTAAGTCAACTTTCCTGATAGTGTCATACACATTTTCGACATCTTTACTGGTTTTCCTATCAATGAATGATATTTTAGTTGTTCTATTATGTACTGAAAAAAGAGATTTAAATTTTTCTTGTGATTGTAATTATCTATTTCTTCTTTCAGTTCTGACAATTTTTATTTCGAAAAGGTATTGTTAGGTATAACATTATTATGGGTACATAATTAATGTATACATTAATTATGTATCTAATAATAACATGTACATAATATAATTATGGCATCCAGATGTGTCAACTCTTTTATTGTGACGAAATGGCCCTTTACTTCTGATAATACTCCTTTTCTTAAAATCTACTTTTGTCTTAATATAGATACACCAGCTTTCTCATGATCAGTGTTTGCACAGCAAATCTCTATCCTTTTAACTTTATTTCTTTAAATTTCCAAGTGGCTTATTTGTTAGCCAAATAAGAAAGTTATTTTTTAATACATTTTATTGATTATGCTATTACAGTTGTCCTATTTTTCTCCCCTTTATTCCCTTCCAGCCTGTATGCCCCCTCCCACCATCATTCCCCTCATTTAGTTCATTTCCATGGGTCATATATACAAGTTCTTTGGCTTCTCCATTTCCCATACTAGTCTTAACCTCCCTCTATTTTCTACCTATCATTTATGTTCTTATTCCCTGTACCTTTTCCCACATTCTCCCTCCTCCCCCTCCCCACTGTTTACCCTCTATGTGATCTCTATTTCTGTGAATGTGTTCTTATTCTAGTTGTTTGCTTAATTCATTTTTTATTTTATTTTTATTTTTTAGGTTTGGTTGTTGATAGTTGTGAGCTTGTTGTCATTTTACTGTTCATATGTTTTATCTTCTTTTTCTTAAATAAGTCCTTTTAACATTTCATATAATAAGGGCTTGGTGATGATGAACTCCTTTAACTTGACCTTATCTGGGCCTTTTAACTTTAAATCTACGTCTTTGACTATAAGTCTGTCTCTTGTAGACAATGTATAGTTGGGTACCACTTTTTTGTCCTATCACACAATTTTTACCTCTTACTTATGATGTTTTATTTATTCATGCTTAGTAGAGTCATAAATATGGTTGTACACTTAACTCCTGAATAACACAAGTTTGAACTGTGCAAGTCCACTTCTATGTGGATTATTTAAATAAATACTGTAACTGTATTTTCTGTTCCTTTTAGTTTTCTTAATAACATTTTCTTTTCTCTAGTTTACTTTGTTGTAAGACTGTAGCATATACATGTTAATCCAAACATCTTCTTAATCCACGTGTTAATCCAAAATATGTGTTAATCCACTGTTTAGGTCATCAGTAAGGCTTTTGGTCAACAGTAAGATGTTGTAGTTATGTTTGGGGGAAATTAAAAGTTATATGCAGATTTTCAACTGTGCAGGGGTTCAGCACCCCAAACCCCATATTGTTTAAGCATCAACTGTATTTAGGTTTGCAGTGTTGCTGTGTGTTTCATATTTATCTCATTTGCTTTTTTTCTCTCTTTATCCTTTCTTGCTTTCTTTTGAAATAACTGAATATTTCTCTAGTCCATTTTAATTCTTACATTGGCTTATTAATCTATGCTTCCTTACATTTTTAGTGGTTGCTTTAGGAATTACAATGTATCTCTTTAATTTAAAACAGTTCATGCCCTGGCTGGTGTGGCTCAGTGGATTAAGTGCCAGCCTGCAAGCCAAAGCGTCACTAGATAGATTCCCAGTTCAGGGCACATGCCTGGGTTTCAGGCCATGTCACCAGTTGGGAGCATGTGAGAAGCAACCACACATTGATGCTTCTCTCCCTCTCTTTCTCCTTCCCTCTCCCTCCCTAAAGATAAATAAATAGATCCTAAAAGATTAATTAATTTTGAGTTAATTTTATACTACTTTATGTAAAATATAAGAACTTTACAAAAGTACCATTTGATTTACTTCCTTTTGCTATCATTAGCATATCAATTACATCAATGATTTTAAAATCCTCAACAGTTGTACTTTTTTAATTTAAATAGTTTTATGCCTTTTAAATAAAGAAAATAAATATGCATATATAGTATTTTATACATTAAAAATTCTTTTTCATTTACAGTGAACATACATATCATATTCATTTTAGTTATACAACATAGTGATTAGACATTTATGTAACTTACAAAGTGATCACCCATCTTGTGCCCATCTGACACCATACACAGTTATTGCAATATTATTGATTGTATCCCTTGTGCTGTAGTTTACATCCCCATGATTGTTTTCAAAACTGGCAATTTGTACTTCTCAGCCCCTTCCCCTTTTTCACCCAGTCCCCTACAGCCCCTCCCATCTGGCAACCAACAAAATGTTCTCTGTATCTACAAGTTTATTTCTGTTTTGTTTGTTTATTTTGTTTTTTAGATTCCACATATAAGTGAAATCATATAGCATTTGTCTTTCTGTGTCTTACTGCACTTAGGATAACACCCTAGATCCATCCATCCATGTTGTCACAAATGGCAAGATTTTCTTCTTTTTTATTGCTGAGTAGTATTTAATTGTATGTATATACTACATCTTCTTTATCTGTCTATTGATGGACCCTTAGGCTGCTTCTATATCTTGGCTATTGTAAAAAATGTTTTAATGAACATACAGTGCATATGTCTTTTCCAATTAGTGTTTTGCCTTTCTTTAGATAAATATCTAAAAGTAGGATTTCTAGGTCATATAGTAGTTCAATTTGTAAATTTTTGATGAACCTCCATACTGTTTTTCCACAGAGGCGGTGCCAATGTTCTGTTTCACCACATCCTCCACAACACTTGCTGTTCATTAATTTATTGACAGTACCATTCTAACATGTGTGATCATCATTACTCTGTCATCGCTTCCCTTTGGCGTGAAGAGTGTTCTTTAGCACTCCTTGCAAAGCAGTTCTGCTGGATATGGACTATCACAGGTTGTTTAATTTAAAATATTTTATTTCATCTCTGGTTTGAAGGATACTCTTTCATTGGACATAGAAATCTGAGTGATGGGGAGAGGAAGATGGAGGTGAGATGGGGGGGAGCAGAGTCCACTTCCTCCTGCCCACTGGTGAAACACCTAGCCGATTTTCTGAGGAACAGAGCGAACACCCAACAGTATTCCAGCATGTATGAAGACTGGTGACCAAGATTACAGGGGAAATTGAACGATCAGATGGTAAAGAGAGTGTTTCAGAAGGAAAAGGTCCCCCTTGGGACCAGCGCAGGGAGCAGGGCGGGCTGCAGCCCCAGACCCAGCAGCTTCCGGGTCTGATGCAAGATTCTTGGGAGGGAGTCAGATTGGGATGTGAGTGGCCAGATGCTTGTTTGGACTGGTGGGAGTAAATAGGAAGAATTTTTCAGAAAGAAAAAAAGGGAAAACAAGGCACTCTGCGGCTATTAGGAGATGCCCTGACCCCAACAGTCCTGGGGTCGGTGCGCACCAAGGGATTGGAGACCCAGGGCAGACTGCCTGCCCAAATACCCAGAAGCACTGGGGTAAGTACACAAACGGCCCTTGGCTCTGGCAGCTGGCGCTCCCATCAAGGGGAATTGGAGACTGAACGAGCCATAGATCCGAGGCCTGTCCCTGCCCACTCTAGAAGAACAAGAAACAACTTGCAACCAGCAGCTCCAGGGCGAGTGCGGCTTGTGAAGTCAATCAAGGGGAATTGGGGACTGTGCACACCCAGTGATCCACGGACCACTCATGCCCACTTCAAAAATACCAGGGACAGTGCACAACCGGGGCCCCCTGCCGTGGCTCGCTGGTGCCCAATCCAGGGACAAAGGGGAAAGTGAATACAGGTTCATGGAGCTCACACCCACAGCTGGGGACAAAGCACTTGCCACCCAGCCCCTGAGCAAGGAGCACCGCAGGACCGAGTAGCTTTGTAGGAGTAAGGCAGAAGCACCCTGTTGAGGGGAGCTACAGACCGCACAAACTCTTGACTCAGTGTGGGGGCCAAACTACCCAGAAGGGGTGCTGAGAGATCCTATTGTCTAGACCAGCAAAGAGAAAATAGGTGATGGGAGAGTTGCCCCTAATTGGTGTACCTCAAAAAATAGCACAACAACAGACCTAGTCTGGACCCAGAACCACACCTAGGAACTGGGCTGGAGGCCAGACAACTGCAAAGAGTGCATCTCAAGAAGGGAGAAAAGCAAAACTAATATCTTCCCAGCCTGACGCAGCCTGGCCATACACATTTAAAACCAGAAAGCAGAAGGGGTTTTTTTGTTTGTTTATTTGTTTTTTAACTCTTTTTCCTTTCTCTCCTTCTTTATTTGTTTAATTCCTTCTTCCTCCCTTTCCTTTAGTATTCCTAGCCCCCTCCTCCTTTTATTTCTTTTTATTTTACTTTATTTTTTTGTTTTGTTTTAATATATAAAAAATAGAAAAAAATTTCTTTTAATTCATTCTTCCTTTCTTTCCTTCTTTCTACTTTATTCCTCCTTCCTTCTTTCCTCTCCTTATATTATCCTTTCTCCCTTCCTTCACTCCCTTTTTTCCACCACCCCACCTCTCTTCTTTACCTGAAGGTGAGACATTAAAACCTGGAGCTGTGAAAAGACCAGCGTCAGACCCAGACAGGGGTCAGCCCAAAAAACAGAGACAGTGAAACAAATTTAACTTCGCTACTCCAGAGAACTAGCAAGGTGGGAGTGGTGAACACCACCACACCTGCTGGAAGAGGAAATTCACCAACAAAGGAACCACCAACAGAAAAAATGAAAGGTTAAGGAGGAGGTGGAACCCACAATAAACCCAATCCAGGACTGAACAGATAATACACCAATTGGTGGAGAAATTACCTACAGCAAACAACTGAATAAGAGTGAGAGAGAAGTCTCAAAACCTTCTTTACACAGAAGAATCAGCTTCAACACAACCTGTCCAAATCTGCACAACAGAATACAAGGCATTGTGGCTAGGGTGACCCTAGTTAACTAGCTGGAGGAAAAGGCCCACCAAAGAAAGACATAATAACTATGAAAACCCAAAGACATACAGAGAGCCAACATAAACAACAGTCCATGATCAGCGAGCTCAGTAGATTAAGGAGACTATACAACTGAATCTCACAGGTATTCTACCATAGAAGCTCATACCATAAAACCAGAGAGTCAGCACAGATTAACTTAAGAAACAGAGGTTAGTAAGAAGAGTCTCACAAACAATGGGAAGACAAAGAACAATCCCCAAATGAAAGGAAAGGAGGAAGTCTCAGAGACTGATAAATGAAACAGAGGCAAGCCAACTATCAGATATTGAGTTCAAAGCATTGGTCATCAGGAAGCTCAAGAAGCTCGATGAGCTAGCAGAAAATTACCAGAAACTACAGGGAAACTACAATGAACTGACTGCAAACTATGTCAACATGAAAAATGAAATAGAAACTATCCACAAGAGCCAAGAGGAAATGAAGAATACAATATCTGAACTGAAGAACACAATAGAAGAAATCAAAAGCAGGCTCAATGAAGCTGAGGATCGGGTCAGCGAATTGGAGGGAAAGGTAGGAAAAAAACACCCAAAAAGAGCAAGAACAGGAAAAGAGAATCAGAAAGAATGAAGAGGTATTAAGGGAAATGCAGGACAACATAAAACGTAATAATATTCATATAATAGGGATACCAGAAGGAGAAGAAGAAGACCAAGGGATAGAAAACCTGTTTGAAAAAGAAATGATGGAAAACTTCCCTAATCTGATGAGAGAAAAAGTCACACAAATCCAGGAAACACAGACAGTCCCAATCAAAAGGAACCCAAACAGGACCACTTCAAGACACATTATAATTAAAATGGCAAAATTCCAAGACAAAGAGAGAATCTTAAAGGCAGCGAGGCAGAAACAGGAAGTAACATACAAGGGAGCCCAAATAAGGTTAGCAGCTGACTTCTCAATGGAAACACTCCAAGCCAGAAGAGAATGGCAAGAAATATTCCAAGTAATGAGAACCAGAGGCCTGCAACCAAGGCTACTGTACCCAGCGAGGCTCTCAACCAAGACAGATGGCCAAATAAGGAGCTCCTCAGACAAAAGAAGTCTAAAAGAATACACCTCCACCAAACCAGCACTGCAAGAGATGCTAAAGGGACTGCCTTAAGAAAAGGAAGGGAAAGAGAGAGAGAGAGAGAGAGAGAAAGAGAGGGGGGGAGAGAGAGAGAGAGAAACACAGGTACAAAAAAATGGCAATGAATAAGTACCTATTAATAAGAACCTTAAATGTAAATGGATTAAATGCTCCAATTAAAAGACATAGAAGAGCAGAATGGATAAGAAAGCACAACCCACACATATGCTGCCTACAAGAGACCCACCTCAGGACAAAAGACTTACACAGACTGAAAGTGAAGGGCTGGAAACAAGTTTTCCAAGCAAACAGACAGAAAAAAGAGCTGGGGTAGCAATACTAATATCAGAGAAAAGAGACTTCAAAAAAAGGGCCATAAAGAAAGACACAGAAGGACATTTCATAATACTCAAGAGAAGAATCCACCAAGAAGACATAAACATTGTAAATATATATGCACCCAACATAGGAGCACCCAAATACATAAAGAAAACCTAGGAGGACTTCAAGAAAGATATTGATAGCAACACAATTATAGTATGGGACATCAACACCCACTGTCAAAAATGGACAGATCTTCCAAACAAAATATCAGCAAAGATATTGTGGCATTGAACAACGCCCTAGAAGAAATAGACTTAACTGATATATATAGAGCCTTTCACCCCATAGAAGCTAAATATATTCTTTTTTTTAACTTTTTTAATTTTTTTAATTTTATTTACTTTTTCATCAATTACAGTTATTTGCATCCTCTCCCCTCCCCTCCAGCCCCACCTCCCCGCCAGCTTCCCTCATCCCCCTTAGTTCTATTCAAATGCACACGGAATATTTTCAAAGATAGACCATATGATAAGACACAAAACAAGCCTCAACAAATTCAAGAAAATTGAAATCATACCAAGTATTTTCTCTAACCACAAGGGACTGAAATAACAAACCAACCCAAAGGAAAAAACCCACAAACACTCAAAATCATGGAGATTGAATAGGATGCTATTAAACAACATATGGGTCAAGGATGAGATTAGGGAAGAAATCAAAAAGTTTATGGAAACAAAAGAAAACAAACTTACAACAACACAAAATTTATGGGACACAGCGAAGGCAGTCCTAAGAGGGAAGTTCATAGCAATACAGGACTACCTAAAAAAAATAGAAACATTTCAAACAAACAACTTAACCCTACACCTACAAGAACTCAAGTAACAAAAACAAAAACAACCCAAAGCAAATAGAAGGAAGGAAATAACCAAGATCAGAGCAGAATTTTATAACATAGAGACTAAAAGCACAATTCTAAGGATCAATGAATCCAGGAGCTGGTTCTTCGAAAAGATAAACAAAACAGACAAGCCTTTAAGCAGGCTCATCAAGAAAAAAAGAGAGAGGACCCAAATAAACTAAATCAGGAATGAAAGAGCAGATATTACAACTGATGCCACAGAAATACAAAGGATTGTAAGACACTACTATGAAGAACTGTATGCCAAGAAATATGAAAACCTAGGTGAAATGAACAAATTTTTAGAAAAATATAATGTTCCAACTCAATAAAGAAGAAGCAGAAAGCCTGAACCAACCAATAACAGCAGATGAAATTGAAGCAGTAATCAAAAAACTCCCGACACACAAAAGCCCTGGACCAGATGGTTTCACAGGAGAATTCTACAAAGCATTTAAGGAAGAACTAACACCTATCCTTCACAGACTATTCCAAAAAATCCAAAATGATGGAAGACTCCCAAACTCTTTTTATGAAGCCAGCATCACCCTAATCCCAAAACCAGATAAAGACACAACAAAGAAAGAAAACTTCAGGCCAATATCACTGATGAACATAGATGCTAAAATCCTCCACAAAATATTGGCAAACCACATCCAGCAATACATCCAAAAGATCATTCACCATGACCAAGTGGGATTCATCCCAAGAATGCAAGGATGGTACAACATTCACAAAACAATAAATGTAATACATCACATAAAAAAAAAGCAAAGACAAAAATCACATGATCATATCAATAGATGCAGAAAAAGTATTTGATAAGGTACATCATCCATTAATGAAAAAGACACTTAGCAAAGTGGGAATAGAGGGAGCATTCCTCAACATAATAAAGGCCATATATGAGAAACCTACAGCCAACATTATACTCAATGGACAAAAACTAAAATCTTTCCCACTAAGATCAGGAAAAAGACAAGGTTGTCCACTATCACCACTTCTATTCAACATAGTTCTGGAAGTTTTGGCCACAGCAATCAGACAAGAAAAGGAAATAAAAGGCATCCAAATTGGAAAGGAGAAAACAAAACTGTCATTGTTTGCAGAAGACATGATAGTATACTTAGAAAATCCTATAGACTCTGCCAAAAAATTACTCAACCTAATAATTGAATTTGGAAAAGCAGCAGTATACAAAGTCAATATCCAGAAATCAAAGGCATTTTTGTATACCAACAGTGAAGCAGCAGAAACAGAAATCAGGAAAAAAAAAAAAACAACCATTTGATATAGCAACAAGAAAAATAAAATACCTAGGAATAAACCTCACCAAGTAGGTAAAAGACCTGAACTCAGAAAACTACACAACACTGAAGAGAGAAATCATGGAAGACAAAAAACAAATGGAAACATATACCATGCTCATGGATTGGAAGAATCAACATCATCAAAATGCCCATGCTACCCAAAGCAATTTATAGATTCAATGCAATCCCTATCAAAGTACCAGTGGCATATTTCACAGATATAGAACAAACACTTTAAAAATTTATATGGAATCATAAATGACCCCGAATATCAGCTGCAATCTTGAGAAAGAAGGGCAAAGCAGGAGGGATCACAATTCCTGACATCAAACTACATTACAAGGCCATGGTAATCAAAACAGCTTGGTACTGGCATAAAAACAGACAGATAGACCAATGGAACAGAATAGAGAGCCCAGAAATAAACTCGAGTCTCTACGGGCAATTAATCTTTGACAAAGGGGGCAGAAGCATAAAATGGAATAAAAATAGCCTCTTCAACAAATGGTGTTGGGAAATCTGGATGGCTACATGCAAAAAATGAAACTCAAGCACCAACTTACACCATAAACAAAAATAAATTCAAGGTGGAGAAAAGACTTAAATATAAGTCGTGACACCATAAAAGTCCTAAAGGAAAAGATTGGTAGGAAAATCTCAGACATTCCATGCAGCAACATCTTCACTGATATGTCCCCTAGAGCTAGGGGCATAAAGGAAAGAATAAACAAACGGGACCTTATCAAAATAAAGAGCTTCTGTGGGGCTAAAGAAAACAGTATTAAAATACAAAGAGAACCAACGGTATTGGAAAACATATTTGCCAATGATACCTCAGACAAGGGTTTGATCTCCAAAATATATAAAAAAATCATATGACTCCACTCCAGGAACACAAAAAACCCAACTAAAAAATGGACAAAAGACATGAACAGACACTTCTCAACAGAGGACATACAGAGGGCCCAGAGACATATGAAAAGATGCTCAGCATCATTAGCCATCAGAGAGATGCAAATTAAAACCACAATGGGATACCACCTCATACCAATCAGAATGGCCATCATAAACAAAGCAACAGATAAGTTTTGGAGAGGATGTGGAGAAAAGGGAACCCTACTGCACTATTGGTGGGAATGCAGACCGGTGCAGCCACTGTGGAAAATAGTATGGAATTTCCTCTGAAAACTAAAAATGGAACTGCCTTTAGACCCAGCAATTCCACTACTGGGATTATACCCTGAGAGGCCTGAAACACCAATCCAAAAGAACTTATGCACTCCAATGTTCATAGCAGCACAATTCACAATAGGCAAGTGCTGGAAACAACCTAAATGCCCATCAGCAAATGAGTGGATCAAGAAACTATGGTACATTTACACAATGGAATTCTACGCAGCAGAAAGGAAGAAGGAGCTTATACCCTTTGCAACAGCATGGATGGAACTGGGGAGCATTATGCTAAGTGAAGTAAGCCAGGAGGTTGAGGGACAAATACCATATGATCTCACCTTTAACTGGAGCAGAATCAACAAAAGAAAAAAAGCAAGCAAAACATAACCAGAGACATTGAAATTAAGAACAATCTAACAATAGCCAGAGGGTAGAGGAGAGGGGACTGTGGAGAGTAGGGTTTTCAGGAACTACTATAGAGGACAAGTGGACAGAACCAAGGGGAAAGAGGGAGGCAGGGGAGGGAGGTGGGGTTGAAGGGCATGGGGGGAGGGGAGGGGAGAGGATGTAGACAACTGTAATTGAAAAATAATAAAGTAATTATTAAAAAAAAAAAGAAATCTGAGACTTCCTAAGATGGCGGCATACGTTAATGCGCAGTGCCGCCTCCCACAACCAAACAAGGAAAAAAATCAGAAATTTACACAACCAAAAACAGTCAGATCTGACAGAAAATTGTATTGAGAGGAAGTCCGACAACCAAGGAATTAAAGAAGATACATTCATCCAGTCTGGTGAGCCGGGAGGAGCAGGGCGGAGGGAGAGCGCTCAGAGACCAGCTAGCTGGTGAGCAGACGGCAGGACCGAGGTTGGAGGGGCGGTTCCCGCGGGACTGCAGCACACCGAGACGGGGGACCTGACTGAAGAACGGCCAGAGCCCAGCTCATCCGGACCCAGCGGGCCCAAGACTGGGGGACGGGGCAGGTCCGCATTTGCGGGCAGACAGACAGGGAGAGAAAGCAGGGAGTAACCCATGGGCGCAGATTGAGAGCACCTGTGGGGGTGCTCTCAATCTGACCAAGAGATAGCCAACCTATCAGATGCACAGTTTAAAACCCTAGTAATCAGGATGCTCATAGAATTCGACAAAAAATTATCGAAATTGGTTGAACAAATGAGGAGAGATCTGCAGGGAACCAATAGAGATAAGAAGGAAACTGGGATTCAAATCAACAGAGTGGACCAGCAGAAAGGAAAAAACATCCAATCAGAAAAGAATGAAGAAACAAGAATTTAAAAAACTGAGGAGGGGCTCAGAAACCTCCAGGACATCTGTAAACGTCCCAACATACAGATCATAGGGCTGCCAGAAGGAGAAGAAGAAATCCAAGGAATTGAAAACTTATTTGAACACATAATGATAGAGAATTTCCCAAAGCTGGTGAAGGAAATAGACTTTCGGGAAGTCCAGGAAGCTCAGAGAGTCCCAAAGAAGGTGGGCCCAAAGAGGAACACACCAAGACACATCATAATTACATTACCCAAGGTCAAAGATAAGGAAAGGATCCTAGAAGCAGCAAGAGAAAAGGAGACAGTTACCTACAAAGGAATGCCCATAAGACTGTCAGCTGATTTCTCAAAAGAAACCTTGCAGGCAAGAAGGGGCTGGACAGAGGTATTCCAAGTCATGAAAGGCAAGGACCTACATCCAAGAATACTCTATCCAGCAAGGCTTTCATTTAGAATGGAAGGGCAGATAAAGTGCTTCTCAGATAAGATCAAGTTCAAGAAGTTCATCACCACCCAGCCTTTATTGTATGAAATGTTAAAGGGATTTATATAAGGTATGGAGGAATATCAACAGGGGAGTGGTAGGGGGAGAGGGTGGGAATGGGGCACAGAACAAGTAGCATAAATGGTGGGTAGACAACAGACAGGGGGAGGTTAGAATAGTATAGGAAGTGCAGGAGCAGAAGAACTTATGTGTATGACCTATGAACAAACTAAAGGGAGGGGAAAGGGGGTAAGGGGGTGGGGGTCAAGAAGGGGGGGAAGTGGGACAACTGTAACAGAATAATCAATAAAATATAGTTAAAAAAAAGAAATCTGAGTGATGGGTTTTCCTTTCATCATTTGAAAGACATGGATCATTTGTGTTGGGTTTGCTTTATTTTAGTATTTTTGGCCTTCATTTTTTTCTGATAAGAAATTGGTCATCGTTTGTCTCATTTTTTTCCTTTATATTATACATTGTTTTTTCTACGAGATTCCATTTTCTCTTTACCTTTGATTTCATCATATAACTATCGTGTGTCTAGGTTTGACTTCCTTATAATTATTTTTGGGGGTTCAGTGAATTTTTTTGGATGTTGCACCAAATTGGGGAAGTTTGGGCCATTATTTCTTAAAATTTATTTTCTACCCCATTCTGTCTCTCCTCTCCTGAGACTCAAATTACACATATATTAGAATACTTGATACTGGCCACGGTATCTAAAGCTCTGGCCACTTTCATTCAATTATTTTTATGTCTGTATTTTTAAATATATTTTATTGATTAGTTCATGTCCACAGGTCCTACATGTAAGTTCTTTGGCTTCTACATTTCCTATACTATTCTTAACCTCCCCCTATTTATTTTCTACCTACCATTTATGCTACTTATTCCCACATTTCCTCCTCCATTTCCCTGCTGATAATCCTCCCTGTGATCTTCATTTCTGAGATTCTGTTTCTGTTTTCCTGTTCTGGTTGTTTGCTTTGTTCCTTTCTGGTGTGTGTTTGTTTGTTTGTTTGTTTTAGATTTAGTTGTTGATAGTTGTAAGTTTGCTGTCATTTTACTGTTCATGTTTTTTATCTTCTTTTTCTTAGATAAGTCCTTTTAACATTTCATATAATAAGGGCTTGGTGATGATGAGCTCATTTAACCTGACCTTATCTGGGAAGCACTTTATCTGCCCTTCCATTTTAAATGGTAGCTTCACTGGATAGAGCCATCTAGGATGTAGGCCCTTGCCTTTCATGACTTGGAATACTTCTTTCCAGTCCCTTCCTGCCTGTAAGGTTTCTTTTGAGAAATCAGCTGATAATTTTATGGGCACTCCTTTGTAAGTGACTGTCTCCTTTTCTCTTGCTTCTTTTAAGATTCTCTCTTTATCTTTAATCTTGGGCAATGTGATTATGACATTCCTTGGTGTGTGCTTCCTTGGGTCCAAATTTCTTGGGACTCTCGGAGTTTCCTGGACTTCCTGGAAGTCCTTTGCCAGGTTGGGGAAGTTCTCCTTCATTATGTTTTCAAATAAGGTTCCAATCTCTCGCTCTTCCTCTTCTCCTTCTGGCATTTGTATGATTTGGATATTGGAACATTTAAGGTTGTCCCAGAGGTTCCTAAGCCTCTCCTCATTTTTTTGAATTCTTGTTCCTTCGTTCTATTCCAGTTGAATGTTTATTTCTTCCTTCTGATCCAAACCATTGATTTGAATACTGATTTCCTTCTCATCACTGTTGGTTCCCTGTATATACTGTTACAGTTTTCTCAATTTTTTCATCCTTTATCCCCCCTCCGCCCTGCCCCCCCTACCCTCCAGAGTCCCCCTCCAAGTTCATGTACATGGGTTGTACATATAAATTCTTTGAGTCCTCTGTTTCCTATATCATTTTTTACCTCTCCCCATCTATTTTATACCTACTAATCATGCTTCTTCTTCCCTGTACCTTCCCCGCATCCCTCCCTTTCCCCTCCCCACTGAAATCCTTCCATGTGATGTCCATTTCTCTGATTCTGTTCCTGTTCTAGTTGTTTGCTTAGTTTTTGTTGTTTTTCTTTTTTTAGGTTCATTTGTTGATAGTTGTGAGTTTGTTGTCATTTTAGTGTTCATATTTTTTTATCTTATTCTGTTTCTTAGATAAATCCCTTTAAGATTTCATATAATAACGATATGGTGATGATGAACTCCTTTGACTTGACCTTATCTGGGAAGCACATTCTCTGCCCTTCCATTCTAAATGATAGTTTTGCTAGATAGAGTAATCTTGGATATAGGACCTTGCCTTTCATGACTTGGAATACTTCTTTCCAATCCTTCTTGCCTGTAAGGCTTCTTCTGAGAAATCAGCTGATGGTCTTATAGGAACTCCTTTGTAGGTAATTCCCTCCTTTCCTCTTGCTTCTTTTAGGATTCACTCTTTATCTTTAATCTTGAGTAACTTAATGATGATGTGCCTCAGTGTGTTCATCTTTGGGTCCAACTTCTTTGGGACTCTCTAGGCTTCATGGACTTCCTGGAAGTCTATTTTCTTCACCAGGTTGGGGAAGTTTTCTTTCATTATTTGTTCAAATAAAGTTTTCAATTTCTTGCTGTTGTTCTCCTTCTGCCACCCCTATAATCCAGATATTAGAACATTTCAGACTGTCCCAGAGGTTTGTAAGATTCTCTTCACTTTTTTGAATTTTTGTTTCTTCATTCTGTTCTGGTTGGATGTTTATTTTTTTTCCTTTTGTTCCAAATTGTTGTTTTGAGTCCTGGTTTATTTCCTGTCACTGTTGGTTCCCTGAATATTTTGCTTTATTTCAGTTTGGGTATCTCTCATTTGTTTTTTCATTTTTCAACCAAGCTCAATCAGATCTGTGAGCATTTTGATTACCAGGGCTTTAAATTCTCCACCAGATAGGTTGGCTATCTTCTCATCACTTAGTTCTCTTTCTTAGATTTTGCTCTGCTGTTTCATTTGGGCTGTATTTCTTTGTCTTGGCACACCTGATATGTTGTAATGGGGAAGGGCCTTAGGTATTCACTGGGGTGGGGCAACACTCTTTGCTGTGCTGTGGCGCTGTCTGTGGGAGAGGGCCCAGAGAGAGAACAACGCAGCTCACCTGCTTGTCTCTAGCGCACTTTCTAAGGGACTCTCTCATGTAAGTGTGGAAATTTCTCTCACTGCGTCAATCACCATAGTCCACAGTCAACTCTGAGTCTCAGTTTCTTCTTAATTCAGCCCCACCCACACAGCTTGCCACCTCAATGCAGTCAGCGGGATCCCGCCGCCTAGCGGCAGTTTTCTCAGTGCCTTACTGGTCTGGTGTCTGGTTGTTCTGGTTGATTTTTTCTTTAATTCCTTGGTTGTTGGAGTTCCATGCAGTTTGATTTTCTGGCACTTCTGGTTGTTAATTGATTTTATATTGGTTGTTATCCTCCTTTTGGTTGTGCAAGGAAGCTAAGGGTTTCTACCTACACTTCCATCTTGGCCCTCCTTTATTTCGCTCTTCACAGCCTTCACTTTTTCCTCTTTTTTTTTGCAACCATACTCAACCAGTTCTGTGAGCATCCTAATTACCAGTGTTTTGAACTGTGCACCTGATAGGTTGCTATCTCTTGATCGCTTAGTTGTATTTTTTCTGGTTCTTTCATTTGGGCCTTTTTTTTTTTTTGTCTTGGTGCATCTGTTCTGTAGTAAAGGGCTGAGCAGTAGGTATACCAGGGTGGGGTAATCATGTCACTGCGTTGTGACACTGTAAGTGGGGGAGGGGTCTGAGAGGGAACATTGCCACCCATTCAACTCTGTCGGCTTTCAGTCATTTTTGCCACTATCCACAAGCAAATTTGGCCCTTCTTGTGCTGATTCCTGGGTGGTTGGATTTCTGTATGTTTTAGGACCCTGTGGGTCTCTCCAATGAACTCTGCTGTGAGGCTGGGAGATTCTCCCATCACCTCATCCCCCAAGGTTTTTTCAGCCAGAGGTTTTTAGGCTTTATTTCCCTGCATTGGAACCCTGTGTTGTGCAGTCTGTCTCACTACCCAGTTGTTCCTCTCGGTTTATCCACATCAAATGTGGGACTATGTGGTCCACGAGCCTCTGCCTTGCTGAGAGTCCTCTCTGCCAGGCTGCCCATCTCTGCCCCTGCTACCAGTCTGAATGAATGTTTCTTTAACTCTTTGGTTGTCAAACTTCCATGCAGTTTGATTTTCTGGCAGTTCTGGTTGTTTTTTGTTTTTAAATTTGTTGTCCTTCTTTTGGTTGTGCAAGGAGGGACAGTGTATCTACCTATGCCTCCATCTTGGCCGGAAGCCTATGTCTATATTTGGATTGGATAATTTTTATTTCTATATCATCAACTTCATTAACTTTACTTTAGCCATATATACTCTGCTGTTAAACATGTTCAGTGATGTTTTTCTTTTTTACCATACTTTACAATTCTAGAACTTGCATTGAGTTATTCTGTGTTGTTTCTATTTCTTTGTTAAGGCTCCATATGTGTTCATTTCTTTTAATTTTTGTAATTTAATTTAATTTTTTCAGTTACAGTTGTCCCACCTTTTTCCCAACCCCAACCCCACCTTTCCCACAGTCAATCCTCTCCATTGTCTGTGCCCATGAATCCTCTATTTGTGTTCCTTTGCTTGTCCCCTTCCTCTACTTTCTCCTTTATCCACCACCCCTACCCCATGATTACTGTCAGTTTGTTCTTTATTTCCAAGTCTCTGCTTCTGTTTTGCTCATGTTTTTGTTTTATTGATTAGGTTTCACTTATAGGTGAGATCATACGGTATTTGTCTTTCACTGCCTGGCTTATTTCACTTAGCATAATGGTCTCCAGTTCCATCCATGCTGTCGCAAAGGGTAAGAGTTTCTTCTTTCTTTCTGCTGTGTAGTATTCCACTGTGTAAATGTACCACAGTTTTTTGATCCAGTCATTTACTGATGGGCACTTAGGCTGTTTCCAGCATTTGGCTATTATAAATAATGCTGCTATGAACATTGGGGTACATGGTTTCTTTTGAATTGGTGAATCATTTCTTTTACATATACTTGCCTTTATGTCTTTGAACATATTTATAATAGCCATTTTAAAGCCTTTGTCTGCTAATTATAATATTGAGTCACCTCAGGGTGACTTTCTGTTTACTGCACTTGTTTTTCTTGATGTGGGCCATATTTTTCTATTTTATTGAGTGATTTTTTTTGTTAGGTACTGGGCATTAAGAATAATGTTATAGAGGCTCCAAAGTCTGTTATGTTCCTCTGAAGAGTGACTTTTACAATAGCAGGCAGTTAATTTGGCTAGGCTCAAACTGCCAAGTCTGTCTCATGTGGTAGGTAACAGCTAAAGTCTGAGTTCAATTCTTTCAGTTTCCAATGGCTGCTTTTTTGTTGTGCTTCCTAAAATAATGCACTATATACTGCTTGATAGAAACTTAAGGATCTAGGAAAAATTTTTATACAAATTAAGCGTTCACACCTTTGCAACCCTTAGCTGTTCAGCATTTGTTTGCTAACTTTCTGGCCGTTCAGCTAGCACCCAAAATTGTCTCCTAACACTGCAAGCCAGCTGTGGCTTTCTGCCGCCAGAACCGTATTCAGACTGGGAAGTGGGGAATCCATCTTTCCAAAGTCAGATCCGTCTCCCCTAAGTTTCTGCCTCCTTTGCAGTGTCTGAAAAGTAACCGCAAGTTGTATGGGGGTTTTGTGTGTATTTACTTTTTATATTGTCTTTCATAGGTAGGTTAGTGCCACCAAACTACTTCAGTGTTCCAAAAAGCCAGGGAGATCACCATGGATTTTAAGTGCTTTATTTCTATAAATAATGGATGTCTCTATATAACAAATAACCTACAACTTCAAATTCTACCATCTGTAAACATCTCAAACACTAGTAAATATTAAGATAAAAAAAGGAAAGGCTAAAACAAAAAATCCTGAGTAGTTAGGAGTACTAAAAATCAATACTGCCATTTGCTATTTCTGCCTATAGCAGAAACACAACAATGCTTAAGTAATAATTAACAGCAAAAAAAACTATTTTCACTCTAAAGAAAGAAAAATAACTTGATATTTTAATTAAAATGGAAAATCTTTCTACTTTTTAAATTAAAAATCTGATGCAATAAAACTTTCTGTAATGATGGAGATGTTTTATCTAAGCCTATAAGGCAGCCTCTAGCCACAAGTAACTATTGAGCTCCTGAAATGTGGCCACCACTAGTAAAAAATAAGTAAAATTTTTATTATAGTTAATTTTAAATAATTTAAATATAAATACCTACATGTAGCTAACACCTACTGTACTGAACAGTGTAGGTATAGGGCAAATGAAACAAACAAGTGATTGAAATGAACAGCAGGTAGAAGTCATTTTTATTAGATAATAGAGATTATTTTAATGTGGCTTAATAAATCAAAGAAATAAAAACTTTAATCTCTTTATGATGTAAAAATATTTATTTTTCTATATATCATTTTCCCCAAAAATAGTACAGAACATTTATACTGCTGCTTTCATAAACTATATTATTAGGAACACAAAGTAAATGACAAGAAAAGAAAATTTGTAAAATAAATGTATTAATAGACTAAACATTTCATTATGTAGATTATGTAATAATTTATGGCCCTAAGTCAACATAAAACTCACCTGCAATATACTTGATTATGTTTATAATGTTGAGTTACATCTTCCTTAGAGATGAGAATTTCATCTTGAAAAACAAGATGATCTAAAGCACGCTTTACATCCACCATAAAATAATGCCTGCTACTAATTTTCAATAAATTCACTATAGACCATTGTCCCTCCCAGAGTGTAATAAATTGTTTCTGAGGCTGAACAAAGGATGGTGCAATTTTGTATTTAGATGCCAAGCTGTGTAAATAGCATTTCCTGTACCTAGACACCCAGAATGCACCTGCTCTGAGACACAGTGATTGTGGCCATTTAAAGATCCAACAGTATCTGGCCTCCTGTTGCCCTTTCACCCTTGGCAATGTTGATCAAGTGGAAGAGTAGACAGGGAACACTGCCTTGAATTATTTCAATTCTTTTTATGTTCATTCTCTCTCTCTCTCTCTCTCTCTCTCTCTCTCTCTCTCTCTCTCTCTCTCTCTCCCTCTCTGCCCTGCTAGAATTTATACACTTGAATTTGAGCAAGGTAAATGTGCAGATGTAAAACTTCATTATAATGTATTTTTTACTATTATGATTACAAATGGATAGAAACCAACTTTTTTCTTATATTTATTGGGGTGACATTGGTTAATAAGATCATATAGGTTTCAAGTGTACGTTTCTATGGTACATGATCTGTATATTTCTTTGTGGGCCCACCACCCAAGGTTTTCCCCCTAATTGTTTATATTTTAGTTATGTAGAAAATCCAAACTTCTTCCTTTTTTAGCCATACTAGATAATTAAGGCTTTGGACTATTCCTGGATTTGCACAAAAACTAGACGGAATGTGAAATCATCTCTGAGCACAAACAATTACCATTCAGGAAGGTTGACCAATTGAAAACATTTGATTAAGGTGTCAAGATGAATCATCTGCTGTGCTTCTGGTCTTAGAGCATATTTAATCTGATGTGTTTTCCTTCTCTGTTTGTGTCTATTTGGGTGTCTATTGGAATTGTCAGGGTTATCCAAATGATATAGTTATTTCCATGCTGTAGCAGAAATAAATAGAAGGCCTTATTAACATTATTCATCTGTTTAGGAAAGTTCTAATTTATAATAAAATAGTTCCAAATATGTTAGGTGGATAAGACATAACTTTGTCTTTAATTTCATTATGACCTGTTCTAAATGGCAGTATGTGATATTTATTGTTGAAAAATTATCATATGAATACTTTCCTTAATCTTTCAATTTTTCATTATGAAGCTAATAGTGGTAACACTAATAGTACCAAATGTACCAAGTAATTTACTTAACATATAGAGTCATGATGTGCACTTTGGAAAAGCATCTTTACTCTTGAAGTATGAGTCCTTCAGAATCTTAAGTACCACCCTGTACCAAAAGTACTTCTCTACATTGACTGATTTGTTGGCAATATTATTTGACAAGAAGAATTGTGTTTTTATTTGAAACAAGAGGGTAATTTTGAATTATGGTTTGTTTTTTCCCCCATACAATTCCATTTTAAGCCACCTGTGCATGCACAATTGCTTTATTACCCAAATATCAGTGTCCTATAGTTCGTGTGTTTTCCCCCTTACCTCCATAAACTGAGTTGGTGACTTTCAACTCCCCTTTGTTTCTTCCTATTAGGTGATTTTTGTTTCTGTTTTTTTCTCCCCTGTAGTCAGGATACAGTGAGTCATTAGAAAAGACTCATGTGAAATCAGGACTGTTCCTGTCACTGATCCTCTCTAGAGCTGTCCTGCTCTCAGGAAATGCCTGGTGCCATGCCCAGTTTGTATGAACCATCATATGGCCCCTGCTCTTGCAGACAGAATGAGGGTACAGGGGTCTGGGTTGCTAAGGTTCCACATTGGTGGATCCATACGACCAATGGGTCCACACCATTGAATTATGTTGGGTGTTTTCATAAAGTCAAGTATATTTTATTTTGTCTTTATTCTTAAGGACTTAAAAGATGTTTTGATATAGTATTTTACATCTCTCCTACTTTGGAGAAAGAGTAAGGGTGATGTGTATAAGCAAATAATGTCCTTCATCAACTGAAAAATGTGTAATCATTTCTCTTCCACATTTTCCTTCTGTTGATATCTTGCAAGGTGATTTTGTGCTAAAATAGGCCATTAACACTTGTTAATTGATCCAGTGGAGATACTTCTGAATCTTCATGACAAGCCAGGCCATGGAGGTAAAAGAGCATATAGACAATGCATGGAGTCATTCATAGGCATGTCGTGGATTTGGGAATGGCATGAGGAGAGCACTGGAGTCAAAAACCCACTAGCAGTGCTCCTTGGTAAGTGTTAAGGGATCTAAGTACCAAGCCAAGAAGCACAGAGAATGGATCTTGGAGGGAGTTGAGTGACCTACACAAACTCTCTCTCTCTAAGCAATCAAGTTGAGGATTCTAAAGTCACTATAAGAAAATCAGTTAAAAGGACTTCCAGTTCCTCAAATAGTAGCATTGGTTAAAGACCCTTAGATCCTAGTATTCATACCACAAAAGTGCAACTAAAACCCATATCTGATAATTTATTTATTTACTCTCCTATAATTGGTTTTCACCATAGAATAGCTATAAAGATTAAATAAAATGGTGCTTATGACATGCCCAGGTTAGGAGCTTGATAAATGAGTATTGTTCCTGTAGATGCTGCTGATAACTATGGTAGTTTTCCATCTACTTCATAAGAAAAGTGATGGTATACCAAGGCTCAGAAGTTGAAAAGTGCAGAATGACAATAGGCTTTTTACACCTTGTCAAAAACAAACCAGAAACACTACTCTGCCTGGCTGAGTAGAAAATTAAATCATAAAACTGAGCAGAGAACCAAAAGATGGAGGTGCAGGTAGTGAAGGAGGGTCAAAGGACAGATTCTGACAGGAGAAGCATAATGCAAAGCTGGGGTGAGCAGCATGCCTAGAGAGGATGACATCCTGACTGATAGATACTATCTTTGCCTGTATTCTGGTCCCGTAGAGCTTGTCACCAATACATGAGTTCCAGACCTATAGTCTACCTGATGTCAGTAGAGCTCAGGCCCTCTCTTGGCTGTTTGGCTGAAATGAGGAAAAAGAGACCTCTGTTGGGGTGGGCTCCATGTGGTAGAGGCGCAGAAGGACTGACGGAGTCTTCTACCCGGTATTAAGACTATAGCAAATATGTTGTTTAAGGGTGATTGATTCTAGGCATTTCAGTAGCTCCTATGTTGAGGGCTTATCAGATTCCTTATGCTTCAGGGTATCTGTATCATCAAGAAGGAGTAGACAACACTATGCACACTGAGAAAACAGAAACCATACAGGAGAGCTTTGTTAAACCATTTGGCCCTGGTCCTGCAGTTAACCCTCTACAGAGCTGGGCTGGGCAGGTCATGGCAGGCTCGTCTTCTGAGCCTTCCCGTGGTGAATACTGTTGCTCTTTAATTAAAGCTTGAAATAATTTCTACTAGGCTAACAGTAAGAAAAGAAATCATTCCGGAACCAATAGAGTAAGAAAAGCCAAGTCAAGACGATGGTAAATATTTAAATATAAGTCATATTTAGATAGTTTAAACCAAGTAATGGGCTAGCAAAATATTTCTTGCCCTCTAATTAAGCAAAGATGCAGAAAGGCCATAAAATACTGTACCTTGCAGTCTACTTTTACTTAGATAAACATAAAGCTCTTATCACCGAGTTTCATTAGTTAAGAAGTGAAAGTGTCATGTCAATGAATTTAACTGTTAAGAACAAAGTATTTTAACTTCAAATTGTCATTCAGGAAAGAATTTTGAGTACTCCTAAAAAAATTGGCAGTTGTCATTTAATATATGATGTGACCTAAAAGCATATTATTTTTTTAATGTTACCTAGGAGATTTCATCACCTTCATGACATTCTTAATCTTTGGTATAATTGTCTAAATTGATAGAACATCTTTTATTAAACTGATAGAGGCACATCTTGCCCTTTTGTAAGTCAAGTAAACAGATGTGATTATTCAGGTCTCTGAGTTCTCACTTCCCTTGTCTCATTTTTTAAACTCTCTTGAAACTCTCTCTTATAATGATAAAAGTAACATTGTTTTGATAGAAAAGAAGTACCAAAATTATTTTTTTCTGACCTTTCTAGTTTCCAGAACAAGCAGTTTCTGTTAGCAAGATAGTTCAAGCTTTTTCTTACAAAGGATATTGTTCCATAAGAAAAACATTTACTGTTCCTGATAAGGAAAGTTATTAAGTCCTCTCTCACCTTTGCTCAGAAAACTATTTAACCAAAGTAAAGTTGGGGAATATTTTAGGGTTACTGAGAAAAAAATTAAAGTAAACAATGGAAAATTTTTCATAGGTTACATTATTTGCAGATACTTGTGTAGTTTTATAAATTTGTGGCTTATTAAAACAAATAAGACAGGTATCAAGGATAATTGTGGCAGCCTGTTATAAAAGGAGCATATCTACACAGCTAACATTTAATTTGTTAAAATTAAGTTTTGTAAAAAGAATTATTGGGAGAATAGGAACAGAACAATCACATAGAGTTAAAAATTCATACAATTTGTTAACCAAGCTTAAACCTCTGAAACTGGCTGTTTCTTAGATAGAGGGGGTTCCCAGTCAGTCACCATCTCCTTCTAAACCTAAATTTGTGTGTTCTCATCTAAAGTGTTACCAGTCTTCATTCTGAAACACAGTGTGTATTCAAAGGTTCACCCACTAGTGGCCAGCTGTTTTTATCATTTTTTTTTCTGGGGCTTCAAAGCAAACGAGGATGATCTATAATGGTCTTGCAGGTTGCACAGTCTGGGCCTATAAGATACTATTATCTTTAATTCCTAAGAAACTATGGACTACATGGCTATAAAGGCAAAGTTACAATAAAAACATCTTTGCTGTGACCAAAAAGTCGGGATTATGTTGCCTTGCACTGCTTTCGACTCAGCTCAAAGGAGACTGTATAGTTAGGGAAAAGGCATGAAGTGTCTCACAGCCATATAAAAGGAGGCAGGTATTTATAAATAATAAGATTCATTAAGGAAAATAATAGAAGAGGCAGCAGTAGTCATTAACTCTAGAATTTATAATTTCAGATTTTGAATTCACAATAAGTTTGTGATATGCCAGTTTTTAATACTCTGGAAGCTTTTAGAAGGATGATTGGCTTTATGCATATGCAAATATATGTGAAAAACTTGCTTTACTGATCACCTCTTTGTGTTTGAGTATATATGTCTGGATGGCATAATATTGCCACTCGCACTGGTTTCCTGGCATGAAAATGTTTATTGCACTCATTAGCTAAGAGGGTATCGGCACTGGTCCAATGAACACAGATCTGCCTTCTGATTTCAGCCATTAAATTGCAATGGGATTCACAGGCTTAACATTGTGGGTGTGAGAATAATAAAATGGAACTCCATCTTTAGCCCAGTTGCCATGGATGCAGTGAAAGGTCAGAGTGCCAGCTGCTAACTAGTTGCCTTTTGAGCTTTGTCTCCCCTCCTGCTCGATGTTTTTGAGCACGTTCCTACAGGTCTATCATGGAATACCTTCAGCTACTTTGATGACACTTTAAACTCTTCCTTAAGACAACAAGCTCCCTTTTTTCAAGACAAAGGTTGCCTGGGACCTCTTCTTTTATGTATGTATTATAGGTATGATATAGAGTTAGAAAGTAAAGGCCTTAATAAAAAATACAAATTGCTGTTGCTTCAGCACCCTGAATTACTTTCTTATTTTCTGCACACTGCTCTACATTCCCAACCAAAAAAAAAGTATAGTAAATTCCCATCTCCACTGAAACTGGTAATGGGTTCAGGCACTGAAGCATTCACAACGTCAAACATCAACTTCTTCTTCATTCGGCCCCAAGTCCTGGGAGTTAATTCCCTGTACTGCATGAGGTGTCAGGGTAATTACGGCTGATCAGCCCTATTTCTCGGCGAGCTACCCAGCTTGGCGGGCCTCCTGTTTATGAATGCACCACCATAGCACCACGGTGCTTTCATTCAGCCAAGCTGCTTAATCGAAAGGGCTTGGACAATGTCGGATTTTCAAAGAGAAGAAGTGGGGAAAAAATTAAAAGTAGTCAAGCAAAATCAAGTGCATGGTAAGAAACCTGAAAGCTCTACAAAATATTTCCTGATGTCAACACTTTATTTCAATAGGTTTAAAAACTCCTATTCACTTTCATAAGAAGGTACTGTGAGCCTTTCCTTGGGCAACCTAAGTACATGATCATATTTTGAAATATTTGGGAAATATATAGCTAAAGAAAAGACACTTTGGGAAAGTTTATTTTTTTTTTTTTGGTTCTATTTAGATAATAATCCTATCTATGTGTAGCTATGGAAGCCAGAATACAAAGAAACTTACTTTAAAAATGTTGTGCTCCTCTGTTTTAAACATACATTTATATAACTTGTCATTTCATAAAAATAAATTAAGTATTATATGAGTCAAATGTTTCAATTCCACACAAGAGTGGTTTCTGGGACTCTTGGCAGAATGCCACTTTATTCATTTTTATTTCAAACACAATGTGAAGTCTTTAATTTTAATATACTTTGTAACTATAATGGTTATAAGGCATATACTGTGTTAATTCATGCTCGTCCTTTTTCTGGTCCTGGACAGATTTCAGTGATGAGCAGAAAGGTGCATTGACTTCATGCAGCTTATGTACTTTGCACTGTAAAAGTTTACAGTAGATTGGCAGAATAGAAAGGGAGTGCAGAGAGAGAGAAAGAGAGAATTGAAGGCTGGGCCCTTGGGGTTTGGTGACTAAAAGTGGCTTTGGCATTTTATTCTTCCAGGTCTCTGGTCTCCACATTCAAGAGATGTCCAGGTAGAAAGGCAAAGTGTAAGGTCTAGAGGGGACTAAAAGTTGCACCCACCACTTGGGGCTCATCCCCAGCTCCCAAGTCCTTGCACACCTGCCTGGGGAGCCATCTCCCGGCCTCTCGCAGCTCTTCTGTCTGAAGCAAGAAGAGTTTTGGTTAGTCAGCTTATGGGGGCCTCTGAAACTTGTCGGGGTGATGGCAGCGTGATCGTGGGCCAAATTCTTCTCTACAGTACCTTTACCCTCTGGAACCCCTCTAGCCAATAGTCAGAGAACCAAGCAGAGAAAGAACACCAGGAGAATCCAGCCCCATTTAATTCTTAATTTGAGTCTGATCCCCCGTAAGAGGGAGCTGAGTGGCTACAAGAAATACGACAGATAGGTATTGAAATCTATTAGTCCCCAGTGATGGTCTTGGGATTTCATGATGACCTCAGCAGAAGTGTTATTTCTTCATCAAAGAGACTGGTGGATGGGGAAGGAGAAGGAAGCAGTTTTCATAAACCACATGACTGTATTCTTGAGGACATCAAAATAACATGTTTCCAGCCATCCCAGGGACTTCAGCTCTACTCTTCCTCCACCACACTTCTAATCAGAGAATTTCTTCCTGTGCCTTGTTTACTGTTGATATTTTCTGGCTGATTGGAGTGGAATGACATTTTGACAATTTGCTATAGCAGTAAGCGCTGTACAAACAAAAGGTGCTGATGAAAACTGGAACCCATTATTATGTAAATGATGGCTGAGTAACAGAATCCATCTCCCAGTCGCCATCACTGAGACCAGTTTTACTCAATGATAATAATTTTCATGATTGCAGACTTCAGAGTGATCAGAAATATGCTTTAGCTGTTGCATTTATCTACTGCTGGTACTTGACCCTTAATTAAATTCTGAAACTTTTTTATATAATAAAGTAAAATACAGCTGACACTTCTGTTCAAACAAAGAGGCTCAAACACAGAACTACCAAATAAGATAAAGGTATTTCAGGCTTACCTCTCTGTATTTATAGTAAACATGGATTGTGCAGTGTATTTTAAAATCAAGCTTAAAGTTTAAAATGCAGATGTGTGTTTTCAAGTAATTTCAATTATTTAGTTGGGCACAGCTTTTCTTAAATGATGCTGAATCTCTGCTAGCTCTCTTGGACACGTCATAATTTTAAAAGTCTGTTTGAAAGACATCTGAATGTGCTCTGAAAATAAGTTATGCAGGTTCTTTAAATCTTCCTTGTTAATATCCAGACTATTGAGAGCTCCCTAACCATGCTGCTTATTAAGATCCACACAGCTCGGTAAGCCTGCACCGAGTTCTGTAAAGGAAATTTCCTTCATAAATTTGTTCTTGTCTTAAAAGGAGAAAGTCAAGGCAAATTTTTAAACAGCATTTTTGGCTTTAATGAAAAACTGATTGGCTAAACCAGATGTCAAAGTGAAACTACAAAGAGCCAGGCATTCTGCAGGTATCAGCTGTTTTTAAGAATGGCTGACAGTAGAAGACAACTTAGGCTAATGTGTTCTTCTTCTCGTGAAATTCCGCTAATGCTCCAAACATGTAATTTCCTTGGAGTTTTCTCACTCTTTCAGGGTAGGAAAAAGATCTTCATTTTGAATATGGTAATAAGTAAAAGTCAGCTTAAAGGGGGCAATTGCATGAGCCCGTTTTTAATATTTCCTTAGATACAACCCTATCCAGCAGACGGCTGGCAGAGCCAATGAGCTAAGAAGGTAATTACTTAAGTGGATTTCATGAAGAGTAGAAAGATGATTGTGCCACATTAAATAACAATTGTGTCCTTAATGATGTGTTCGGCCATAATGCAAATATCCCTCCACCGGCACTGGCAGGAGCTGAGTACCCTTCTATCCACTCTGGTGGCTGCAGTCCCCTGCCCCATCTCAGGCACTTAGAATTCAAAGCCTGTGTAAACACCAAGTGTGCTGGTATATTTTTTCAGACCAGTTCCTGCAGCTGTGTGGTCATTGATAAATTGGCTATGAATTGCTGAAACACTTCATATGAATATAAGCATTGTTGTAGCTTTGTAGCTTAAAAAAAGGAAGAAAGAAATGTACCAGACTGGAGAGGGAAGACTGCAGTTCCGCAGCACGGCTTTTCAGAGGTTTCCTTCTTGCTTGAGTGTTTCCTTCTTGCTTGAGTGTAAAGGTCCCATTTACAGGAAATCAAGCAAGATGGTCCTGAAAAATGTGAGGGGAATGTGAATGCAGTGGGAAAAATTCATTATTGAAAAGATACTTTTTAAAGAAATTGAGTAAGTGTGGTTTTCAGTTTATATATATACTCTTGGAGGAAATAATGTTGCAGTGTATTCTATCTTACTCATTTGGAATGCATAGTATTCTGAGAACCTGCATCCACTTGACTTTGTTTAGGGACACTAAGGAAGAGCCAGCACAATAAACATGCCCAATATCTGAATTAGGATTCACAAAAGGTATCACTTAACCTTGGCAGAAGAATTCTCACAGTGATGTAAACTTGAGAGAGAAAAACAAAACAAAACATGGAAAAGATAATTAACCTATGGGTATAAATGTTCTTGACTGCTCTTGGATAATACTATAATGGTTATTTCTCCTATAAGCCATACTAGTATCTCTTTGTAGACATGCACATTGTGTCTTTCCAATGTCATTTATTTTTGATGTTAAAATTAATAAATGTGATTTCAAGTGATATGATTCAAACAAAATGTACAACATGCAATAACCAGTCCAAATGTGGAGAAAATACTTTGCACAAGTCCTAGCTATTTAATTAGTACTGCACCCATTTCAGAGATAAAATACCTAAAGTCAGAAAACTCACTGGAACTTCACTATAAGTGAAATATATTTGAGGATTGAAATGAACAAATCTCTTATTCCTCATCTTTTTGTTTGTTTGTTTGTTTAAATAAAACAAAATGAAGGCATTTGGATAAGAGTAGATTTCTGAAACAAAGATGTGTGTGCCTCAGGGAGACCAGGATCTATAGCTCAGGTTCAAAGATACTGTGTTATTGTTCCAAGATCAAATTTTGGAAATATTTGATTACAAATTCAAATGTTGTAATCATGACCAAAGCACCTGAGATGTGCCGAGGATGTAACTTAAAGATATGAGACACTGCCACTGAGCTGAAAGGGGAGGAGGCAGTTGCCCACTGCTGGGTCCTGTGCCAGGATCCTCAGGTTCTGTCTTACCTGATGTGTCTTTCCTATACACAGCTATCTGTGACACAGGGGATCAGTTCCCACAGAAGGCTGCAAACTCTCTTGCTTTCTCAGAGTTGTATCTGACTGCTGCAGCCCGCTGCAGCAGGGTGGTCGTGGGATAGGGTGAGGGACGAAATAAAGGAGAGGACCAAATGCTCTGCTGGCATAAGGCAACTTTATTCAGAGCTACAAGTCTTTTATACACATCAGGGATAGATAACAACTAGCTGAATACAAAGGCCAAGTTATTTGTCATTTCCTTGAGAACAAGTTCTTCCTCTTGCGTGATTTGGCTTCGGGCCCAGGATGTCTTGTTACTCATAAAATGACCTTGCAGCGGAACACTGTTTATCAAGAACATGTCTTGCTCAGGGTTGAGAAACAGTCAAGGCCCGAGGAGTTGTCAAGGCCGGAAACCAGGCCTAGTCACCACACCTGCGGTGCCAGACCCTATCCACGACCCTATAAGACCCTCCTGGGCTACTACATCTGACCTATGCCTGATAGATTCCAAAGCATAACTTGTTTATAGCACATCCTGATCCAGCAGGTGAGAGGGACCAGTCAATGCTGATGTCCAAACGCAACAATAGATCCTCAACCAGATGCTGCAGGCACCTCAAAAAGAAAGCAATGCAACAGGGTAGATGATGACAGAGGCCACCTCTTATCTTGAATATCCTTTTTAAACCAGTATGAACAGCTCATAGTGGACACTAAATAGTCTAATAATTCAACAAGTATTTTGTACTGAACTTTAAATGGTTAAATAGTTCATGCCCATTTAATAGACAAGAGGAATAACATGCATAAAATAAATTATTTATCCCAAAGCTATGCAAATGAAAACTATGATTTGATTATGTAGCTGGAAAAGAGAGAAAAGCCATGGACCCCTTCACTGGTGATAGTAGGTATCTGCCTTCTCCTGTCACATTTGAGTCTCTAGTAGGCTTCCCAGGTTTGTCTGCTGTGATCATTTCAATGACATGTTCAGGTGGGAGGAACTATGTATGGGACACAGCATGCAGACTGCCTCAAAGTATCTTGAATACGCTTTTTTTTTAAGGAAGGGAAAATCCTTCCAAATAATAATAATTAATTATTATTTAGAGCATATTATTTGCCAGGCACTGTTCCAAGCGCTTGATGTATTTTAACTTTTCAACCAACCCTGTAAGTTAGGTATCATTATTTCCATCACTCTTTTACAGATGAGGAAACTGAGTCACCAAAAGTAAGTGACTTGCTAGAGGCCATGCAGCTGCAGAGTGGAGGGCCAGACTCTAAATCCTAGGTGATTCCCTGAGTCTGGACCACTGAGCAACACTGGAGCAACATCAGTGGAAAATACAAGAATATTTTGGGTGATATTATAAATTATGGTACTCACTCAAAACATTTGAGTTAGTAAACTTTTCCATCTTTAAGTGATTTTTGAATTTCTCTGAAAGTACTACTCTGTCTCCAGAGCATGTGACAGTCTGCTCCCTTCTTCACCACCAAGGGAGGATGAGGTCATTCTCATGACCACACAGCCCCTCAGACCAGGGTAAGTAGAGATCACCCCTTGCCTTCTAGAGCTGGCCTCATTCTTGCATGCTGCTCCTCAGGGTGAGTATAGAACTGGCTGAATTGGAGCATGGCATCCATTTGCACATGACTGGTATAAAGATATGTAATATGTACTTTTAACTTTTAGTACTTATTCACTGAGAGCCACTGTGCACCCAACATTGTGCACTCCCTGTCCCTCCCTGAAGCATGCAGGGAGAGTGCAAAGTACTTGTTCTGAGCACCCTTGCCAGAATCTCCCTTAAGGTTTATTGGAAGATGCGCTTCCTCAAAACACAATCAAGAGCCCTAAATTTTATCCAAACCACTTGACTTTCTTACATGATGATAATCTCTATTTGTACTCCCAAGAAGCAGACCCAGAGATGGAATTTATGCTGCCAGAGGGTGAGTGGTAGACTGATAGAGACCAACATAGTAAAGGGAAAAAAGCAAGACTAGGCAGAAAGGGAAGCTGGGCTGCCCTGCAGTGTACAAAAAAATTCCCAGCTGACCTCACTGCACTATCTTAAAGTTGACCCAGGGTGAAGCAAGAGGATCAGCCCTTTATACCCTTACATCAACCCATCTCTGATATGGGATGACTCAGAAAGATACATGACATTGAGCAATACAATTCTCCCCAGCCGAGGACAATTTCAGGAGAAGCTGACAGCTACCACCATTGCTGGCTGGCAAAATGAGGAATGTGCAAAGCACAGCATAATATCTAGTATAGCCACACCCAGAGCAGGACAAACTTTAGAGGCCTACCCAAGTTGGTGTCCCCTCAGTGGAGGGATCACTCCTATAATGCCCCAAACAGAGGGCGACCTAGTTTCTTTTTTTTTTTAATTTTATTTATTTTTTCTTCAATTAAAGTTATTTGCATCCTCTCCCCTCCCCTCTTCCCATCCCCTCCAGCCCCACCTCCCCGTCCAGCCTCCGTTCTCCCCCTTAGTTCTGTCCATGTGTCTTCTACAGTAATTCCTGAAAACCCTTCTCTCCATTGTCCCCTCCCCACTCCCCCCTGGCTATTGTTAGACTGTTCTTAATTTCAATGTCTCTGGTTATGTTTTGCTTGCTTTCTGCTTTTGTTGATTATGATCTAGTTAAAGGTGAGATCATATGGTATTTGTCCCTCACCACCGGGCTTACTTCACTTAGCATAATGCTCCCCAATTCCATCCATGCTGTTGCAAAGGGTATAAGCTCCTTCTTCCTTTCTGCTGCGTAGAATTCCATTGTGTAAATGTACCATAGTTTCTTGATCCATTCATTTGTAGATGGGCACTTAGGTTGTTTCCAGCACTTAGCTACTGTGAATTCTGCTGCTATGAACATAGGTGTGCAAAGGTTCTTTTGAATTCGTTTTTCAGGATTCCTAGGTATAATCCCAGTAGTGGAATTGCTGGGTCAAAAGGCAGTTCCATTTTCATTTTTCTGAGGAAGTTTCCATACTGTTTTCCACAGTGGCTGCACCAGTCTGCATTCCCACCAACAGTGCAGTAGGGTTCCCTTTTCTCCACATCCCTTCCAACAGTTATCTGCTGCTTTGTTGATGATGGCCATTCTGACTGGTGTGAGGTGGTATCTCATTGTGGTTTTAATTTGCATCTCTCTGATAGCTAATGATGTTGAGCATCTTTTCATATGATTCTGGCCCCTCTGTATGTCTTTTTTTGAGAAGTGTCTGTTCATGTCTTTTGCCCATTTTTTTAATTGGGTTTTTTGTCTTCCTGGGGTGGAGTCATATGAGTTCTTTATATATTTTGGAGATCAGACCCTTGTCTGAGGTATCATTGGCAAATATGTTTTCCCATATGTTTTTTTCTCTTTTTATTTTAATACTATTTTCTTTAGCCCCACAGAAGCTTTTTATTTTGATAAGGTCCCATTTGTTTATTCTTTCCTTTATGTCCCTAGCTCTAGGGGACATATCATTGAAGATGTTGCTGCGTGGAATGTCTGAGATTTTCCTACCGATGTTTTCCTCTAGAACTTTTATGGTGTCACGACTTACATCTAAGTCTTTTAACCACCTTGAATTTATTTTTGTGTATGGTGTAAGTTGGTGCTCGTGTTTCATTTTTTTGTAGGTAGCCATCCAGATTTCCCAACACCATTTGTTGAAGAGGCTATTTTTATTCCATTTTATGCTTCTGCCCCCTTTGTCGAAGATTAATTGCCCGTAGAGACTCGGGTTTATTTCTGGGCTCTCTATTCTGTTCCATTGGTCTATCTGTCTGTTTTTATACCAGTACCAAGCTTTTTGATTACAGTGGCCTTGTAATATAGTTTGATATCAGGAATTGTGATCCCTCCTGCTTTGCTCTCCTTTCTCAAAATTGCAGCTGATATTCGGGGTTCTTTATGGTTCCATATAAATTTTTGAAGTGTTTGTTCTATATCCATGAAATATGTCATTGGTACTTTGATAGGGATTGCATTGAATCTATATATTGCTTTGCGTAGTATGAACATTTTGATGATGTTGATACTTCCAATCCATGAGCATGGTATATGTTTCCATTTGTTTGTGTCTTCCATGATTTCTCTCTTCAGTGTAGTGTAGTTTTCTGAGTACAGGTCTTTTACATCCTTGGTTAGGTTTATTCTCAGGTATTTTATTTTTTTTTTTGTTGCTATATCAAATGGGATTTTTTTTCCTGATATCTGTTTCTGCTGTTTCACTGTTGGTATACAAAAATGCATTTGATTTCTGGATATTGACTTTATATCCTGCTGTTTTGCCAAATTCAATTATTAGATTGAGTAGTTTTTTGGTGGAGTCTATAGGATTTTCTAAGTATACTATCACGTCATCTACAAACAACGACAGTTTTGTTTCCTCCTTTCTAATTTGGATGCCTTTTATTTCCTTTCCTTGTCTGATTGCTGTGGCCAAAACTGCCAGAACTATGTTGAATAGAAGTGGTGATAGTGGGCAACCTTGTCTTGTTCCTGATCTTAGTGGGAAAGATTTTAGTTTTTGTCCATTGAGTATAATGTTGGCTGTACGTTTCTCATATATGGCCTTTATTACGTTGAGGAATGCTCCCTCTATTCCCACTTTTCTAAGTGTCTTTATCATAAATGGATGCGATACCTTATCGAATGCTTTTTCTGCATCTATTGATATGATCATGTGATTTTTGTCTTTGCTTTGGTTTATGTAATGAATTACATTTATTGTTTTGCGAATGTTGTACCATCCTTGCATCCCTGGGATGAAACCCACTTGGTCATGGTGAATGATCTTTTGAATGTATTGCTGGATGTGGTTTGCTAATATTTTGTTGAGGATTTTAGCGTCAATGTTCATCAGTGATATTGGCCTGAAGTTTTCTTTCTTTGTTGGATCTTTATCTGGTTTTGGGATTAGGATGATGCTGGCTTCATCAAAAGAGTTTGGGAGTCTTCCATCATTCTGGATTTTTTGGAATAGTCTGTGAAGGATAGGTGTTAGTTCTTCCTTAAATGCTTTGTAGAATTCTCCTGTGAAATCATCTGGTCCAGGGCTTTTGTGTGTTGGGAGTTTTTTGATTACTGCTTTAATTTCTTCCACTGTTATTGGTTGGTTTAGGCTTTCTGTTTCTTTCTTATTGAGTTTTGGAAGATTATATTTTTCTAAGAATTTGTCCATTTCTCCTAGGTTTTCATATTTCTTGGAATGCTGTTCTTCATAGTAGTGACTTATAATCCTTTGTATTTCTGTGACATCAGTTGTAATCTCTCCTCTTTCAATTCTGATTGAGTTTATTTGGGTCCTCTCTCTTTTTTTCTTGATGAGCCTGCTTAAAGGCTTGTCTATTTTGTTTATCTTTTCAAAGAACCAGATCCTGGATTCATTGATCCTTAGAATTGTTTTTATAGTCTCTAAGTCATTTAATTCTGATCTGATCTTGGTTATTTCCTTCCTTCTACTTGCTCTGGGTTGTCTTTGCTGTTGTTCCTCGAGTTCTTGTAGGCGTAGGGTTAGGTTGTTTGTGTAAACTGTTTCTGTTTTTTTTAGGTAGGCCTGTATTGCTATGAACTTCCCTCTCAGGACTGTCTTCGCTGTGTCCCATAAGTTTTGGGTTGTTGTCAGTTCATTTTCATTTGTTTCAAGGAACTTTTTGATTTCTTCCCTAATCTCGTCCTTGACCCATTCATTGTTTAACAGCATGCTATTCAGTCTCCATGATTTTGAGTGTTTGGGGGTTTTTTCCTTTGGGTTGGTTTCTAATTTCAGTCCCTTGTGGTCAGAGAAAAAACTTGGTATGA
>PVJI01012308.1:0-52147 GCA_004026765.1 Micronycteris hirsuta | reverse complement strand
TGGTACATTTACACAATGGAATTCTACGCAGCAGAAAGGAAGAAGGAGCTTATACCCTTTGCAACAGCATGGATGGAACTGGAGAGCATTATGCTAAGTGAAGTAAGCCAGGCGGTGAGGGACAGATACCATATGATCTCACCTTTGACTGGATCATAATCAACAAAAGCAGAAAGCAAGCAGAACATAACCAGAGACATTGAAATTAAAAACAGTCTAACAATAGCCAGGGGAGAGGTGGGAGGGGACAAAGGGGAGAAGAGTTTTCAGGAATCACTATGGAGGGCACATGGACAGAACCAAGGGGGAGGAGGGAGGATGAAAATAACTGTAATTGAACAACAATAAAGTAATTATTTAAAAAAAAGAGCATATGAAGTGTTTATAAGAGTGTGGGAAAGGTTAATAAGAGAGTGGGAAAGGTTTATAAGAGTGTGGGAACGGTATAAAACCTTAAAATATATATAAATAATAAAATAAATATAATGCCGCTACTTCGTGGATCTTCACCTATCTCGGGGGTCTCTGGAACATAACTCCTGCAATAGGTGAGGGACCACTGTACTCCTTAACTAGGGGCAAGGAGCTCAGCACTGCTGCTGGGTAGAAACAAGATGCTGGGCTGGCTAAAAAAAGGTGGAGGGCCAGATTTGGCCGGTGGGCCTTGTGATTGCCACCTGTGCAAGAGATTCTGTTCCTTGTTTGCTAGGAGTTGTATACAGACTTTTGTCAAATGCCCTTTTTCATTTATTGAAATGATTGAAAAAGGCTTCTCTTTTATTCTACTATTGTGGTGATTTGACTTTTGAATATTAAACTGACCTTGTACTCCTAGAACAAACCAAATTTAGCCATAATATACTATTTTCTTCTTATATCAGTTTGGTAAAATTTTGTTTAGAGTGTTTTGCATCTACAGTTTTGAGCAAAATTGGCCTATATTAAGGTTATGCTAACTTCATATAAAGAGGGGTAACATTCCTTCTTTTTAAAGATTTTGAATAAAATGGGTGCTTTTTCTTAAAGATTTTATTTATTTATTTTTAGAGAGAGGGGAAGGGAGGGAGAAAGAGAGGGAGAGAAACATCAATGTGTGGATGCGTCTTGCACGCCCCGCACTGGAGACCTAGTCCACAACCCAGACATGTGCCCTGACTGGGGATCGAACCAGTGACCCTTTGGTTTGCAGGCTGGCACTCAATTCACTGAGCCACACTAGCCAGGGCAAATGGGTGCTATTTTTTTTTTAAATGGTTGTGAAATTTATCAGTAAAGCTACCTGGGTCTGGATTTATTTCGGGGAGGAGATGGGGAGGTTTAAAATTACAAATTAAAAAAAAATTATTGATTCTGAGTTTCTATTCTTGTTTCAATTTTAATTATATTTTATTTGGGGGGAACCTTTCCATTTCATCTAAATTTTTAAGCTTAATGGCATAATTTATGATATCCTCTTATTTTAATGTTAATATTTATAGAATTTTTAGTGATGTCCCATTTTCATTCCTGATGTTGCATATGTAAGCCTTCTCAATTTCTTGGGCCACTCTCATCACTAACTTAAAAATTGTATTAGTCTTTTAAAGAATGATATTTAGACTTTGTTTATCCTTCTGATCAAAAGCTTTCCTAGTTCATTAATTTTTGCTTTTTAAATTTTTTCCTCCTCATTTTGGATAAAATATGCTGGTTTTAATTTTTTACAACTTTTTGATTGGATACCTAGATCAATTTTTAATTGTTCCTCTTTTCTAACATATACATTTAAAAATATAGGATTTCCTCTGAATATGGCTATAATTGCATTCTAGACATTTTAATATATACAATGTTTATTGTAATTTAGTTCAAAATGATTTCTAATTTCCATTTTGATTTTCTTAAGTCTGTGGATTATTTATTTAGAAATATGTTACTTAATTTCCAAACAATTGGACATTTAAAAATTATCTTCTTGCATTTAGTATAACATTGTCTAGGTTTAAATACAAATTGATTTGATACATTTATATTTTGCAAAAATGATTACCGTCTTAGTGTTACCTGACACTGACATCACATGACATAATTACCATTTCTTTTTGTGGCAAGGAAAAATGGATCATGGACATGCTCAACAGTGTGGTGATTGCCGGGGGAAGGGGAGCATAGGGGGATAAACAGTAATAAAAATACAATAAAATATAAAGATAAATATAAAGAAGAAAGATCTACCTGTTAGCAGCTTTCTAGTATATAACATAGAAGTGCTAACTATACTATGTTGTCCATTACACCCCCGAACTTACTCATCTTATAAATGAAAGTTTGTACACTTGAGCAACACCTCCCCTTTTCTTCTACTCTCCCAGACCCTGACAACCATCATTCTACTCTCTGGTTCTGTGAGTTAAACTTGGAGAATCCATATATTAGTGAAATCATGTAGTATTTGTCTTTCTCTGTCTGACTTATTTTACTTAGCATAATGTCTTCCCCGGGTCATCCATGTTGTCACAGATAGAGAAATTTCCTTCTTTCTTATGGCTGAATTGTATATGTCATACATAATTATATATTGATTATTATATGTATTATATTTCAATAACACATGTGTTATTATATATCAATAATATATACATATAATATATGTATAATATATACTAATAATATATGTATTATTTCCTTTTCTCATTCATCTGTCAATGGACCCTTAGCTTTTTCTCATACCTTGGCTATTGTATATGATGCTACAGTGAACATAGGAGTGCAGATATCTCTTCATCATACAGATTTCATTTTGTTTGAACACATACCCAGGAGTGGGATTGCTGGATCCTATGGCAGTTTTGTGTTTAATTTTCTGAGGAATCTCTACTGTTCTTCATAATGACTGTACAAATTTACATTCTCACCTGCTCTTGTTATTATTTTCATAATAGTCATTCTAACAGGTGTGAGGTGACCTTTCATTGTGGTTTTAATTTACACTTCACTTGTGATTGGTGATGTTATGCACCTTTTCATGTTCCTATTGGCTATCTGTACATGTTCTTTAAAAAAATGTCTATTTAGTTCCTCTACCCATTTTTTGGTTAGGTCTTTTTTTTTCTATTGGGTTGTATGAGTTCTTTTCATATTTACCCCTTTTCAGGTATATGATTTGCAAATATTTTTTCCAATTCTGTAGGTTGCCTTTCATTTTGTTGGTGGTTTTCTTTACTGTGCAAAAGAGTTTTAGTTTGATGTAGTCCTGTTTACTTTATTTTTGTTTCCTAAACTTTAGCTTTGTAATATAGTTTGAGATTGAGAAGTGTGATGCCTCCAACTTTGTTCTTCTTTCTCAATATTACTTTGGCTATTTGGGGTCCTGCACGTTTCATATCCATTTTAAGGTTATTTTTCTATTTCTGTGAAAAATGCCATTAATGTTTTGGTAGGGATTGCATTGAATCTTTAGATTGCTTTGTGAAGTATGGGCACTTAAAAATACTAATTCTTCCTGAATCTGAAATATCTTTTCATTTGTTTGTATCTTCTTCAATTTCTTTCATTAATATTTCATAGTTCTCACTTTATATATTTATCACCTGGATTTAATTTACCCCTAAGATTTTCATTGTTTTTGATGCTATTATAAATCAAATTGTTTTATTAACTTCTTTTTCACATAGTTGTATGTTACTGTTTAGAAATGCAACTAATTTTTCATATTGATTTTGTGTCCTAAACTTCATTGAGTTAGTTTATTAGTTCTAACAGGTTTTTTTTTTTTTTTTTTTTTTTTAGTGGAGTCTCTAGGGCTTTCTATATATAACATCATGTCATCTGCAAACAGAGACAATTTTCCTTCTTCCTTTCCAATATGGATAATTTTTATTTCTTTTTCATGCCTTACTGCCCTGGCTAGGACTTTCAGTACTATGTTGAATAGAAGTGGTAAGAATGGATACCCATCTTTTGTCCTTGATCTTAAGGGAAAGGCAAAACAAACAAAAAACCCACAACATACCAAAAGCAATTCTAAGAGGGAAGCTTATAGTTATAAATCCCTACATTAAGAAAAAAGAAAGATCTCAAATAAGCAACCTAACTTTATATCTAAAGGAACTAGAAAAGAAAAAGAATAAATTAAGCCCAAAATAAGCAGATGGAAGGAGATGATAAAAGTCAGAACATAAGTAAATATAATACACACCAGAAAGACAATAGGAAAAGATCAACAAGATCTCGAGCTTTTTTTTTCAAAAGAAAAACTGGCAAGCCATTAGCTAGACTTACCAAGAAAATAAAGAGGGCTCAAATGCATAAAATTATAAATGAAAGGGGAAACATTACAGCTGACACTACAGATCTGCAAAGGATCCTAAGAGACTACTATTAGCAATAGAATGACCAACAAATTGGATAACTTAGAAAAATGTCTGAATTCTAAGAAAAATAATTCTACCCAGGCTGAATCCTGAAGAAATAGAAAATATGAACAGGACAATAATGGATAAGGAGATTGAATCACTAATCAAAAACCTCCCAACAGAGGACTAGATGGCTTCACAGCTGAATTTACTGAACGTTGAATGTACCAAAGAAGAATTAATGCTATTTCTTTTCAAACTCTCTCAAAAAAATTGAAGAAGAGAGAACACTTCTGAAGTCATGTTACAAGGCCAATTTTACCCTGATACCAAAGCCAGGCAAGGACACTACAAAAGAAGATAGTTATAGGCCAATATCCCTATAAATGTACGTGTAAAATTTTTCAACAAAATCCTAGCAAACTAAATTCAACAGCACATTAAATGGATCATACAAAATGATCAAGTAGGATTTATCCCTGGGATGAAGGATGGTTCAACATACATAAATCAATAAACATGATACACCAAGTGAACAAAATGAAGAATAAAAACCATATGATCATCTCATTAGATGCAGAAAAAGCACCTGACAAAATTCAACATTCTTTCACGATAAAAACTGTCATCAAATTAAATATAGAAGTAATCACTTCAACATAATAAAGGCCATATATGACAAGCCAATAGCTGACCTTCATACTCTACTGTGAAAAAAACTAATTCTTTAGTTGTGTGTCAATTAGATACATGTCAATTTTGTTTCCTCTAGTAATTTCATTGCTTTTTTACTTTATTTTTTATTTGTTGTTCTTGTTTTTATGAGTTTCTGATTTTAATCTAGTTGTAATTTTATAATTGAATGTTTCATTCATTTGTTTCCATTCTTCAAAGTTAATATTTTTACTAAAAATAGCTTTATAAAGCTATCACTCATAAGTTTTGGCATATAAGGATCTTGGTTTTATTTTCTCTAACCATCTGTTGCATGTTTGAGTTTTATTATTGGTATTTTCATTATGGGGAATTTAAAAAATGAGACTTTATTCTTCTTCTTTTTTTTAATGTCTCAACTGAAAGCCTAGGGTGTTTATAAGCATCCCTTCCCCCCCGCCTTGGTGGGTCATGAATTTCCACTTCTGTCTCTGTAGCACTGATGGACTGCTGAAATATTGGCTTCCCACTTTGGTGTCTCAGTTGGATTTTCAAATCTCATTCTGCCTGGGAAAGGCTTAGGAGTTGGCAAATGCCGCAGGGGAAAATTGCTGCTACATTTCAGACTGTGCTTTCTGTTGTTTCTTCCTCCCTTGTGTGCTTTGGCCTCTGTGGTCTGTGTCTCCGCAGCCTGGGGGACCTGCTCTGAGGCCCAGCCTACCACTTTGTGTTTAAAAATGGTGGTCCAAATCACCAACACCTCTGATGGAAAAACCAGTATTCAAAGTGGGTTCACGTTACTCCGTCCTTCTTTTCTCTGGCATCTTTGCTCCTGAACTCCCGATTGTCTTGGTTGTTCTCTAAAGCCTTCACTGATGCTTTCAAACACTTAAAAATGTCTTTTATTCAGTTTTTATTATTTTTTTTGGCAAGAGAATTGATAATGAGAACCCAAGATTTTCCCCTTAATTTAATGTGTTCTTTTCTTACAATGGTCAATTCCTTTTTAATCTTAAGTTTAGCTTTTATTTTAGTTTATTCTATTTTAAAATCATCTTTTGACTTAATATTTCAAAAGACTGTTTTCTTTTAATTTATTAAAAATACAAAGTAAATAATTTCTAAAACTATCTTCAGTTTCTTACTTTAAGTCACTTTGTATGCACACCCTGTATTCTTTTTTTAAAAAAATATTTATTTATTTTTAGAGAGAAGGGAAGGGAGAGAGAAACATCAATGTATGGTTGCCTCTCACATGGCCCCCACTGGGGACCCGGCCTGCAACCCAGGCATGTGCCCTGACTGGAAATCGAACCGGGACCCTTTGGTTCCCAACCCGCGCTCAATCCACTGAGCTACACCAGCCAGGGTACACCCTGTATTCTTAAGGGGCTTTTATTCTTTATGTTATTTAATATGCTTTACTCATTCTTGAAAGAGAAAAAATGTGCATGGGATCTGTGTTTGAAAAAAAAAACGATTTAAAGTTACTCTAAATGCTCTGTACTGTGCACTTGGGTGTGGAGTAAATCTCTCATATCTTAAACTGAATGGTGTAGTTTTTATTAGATATCTACTAGCCAGATTTCAAAGGTCAATGAATCATTAATTTAGAGTGGCTCTGGGAGATTTCCCCTTGACTTTTAGCTGAATTCCCTGACTCAGAAGGGAGTTTATTCCTGAATCACCAGAGAACATTTGCATTTCCTTTACAGGGGTAGTACTAGATGAGTAACCATCCCAAATGCACTGGTTTCCTTGCCTGTTCCTTTATTTCACCCTTGCCTGTTAATTTCTTCATATCAGGATGCCACATACCTCCACCTTGTACTTTTATAAGTCCTCGTTACCCTGGGTTACAGAGGGTTATGCAGAATGAGTTTTGGAAGGAGAATGCCCTAGAAGTTGTTTTTGTGTTGTTGGTTGTCAACCACCAGATATGAAAAGAGGAGAGGGCTTGTATGTCAGGCAGTCCTAGGCTATAATACCGGTTACCCCATTCTCAAGCTCCTCATGAGTGAAAAGATTATTTCACCTTTTCTCAATGGTAATATTGGTATGATAATGTGCCCTCCTCAAAGGATTATTATAAAGACAAACAAACAAAACACAATCAGTATACTCTTGCTACAAAAAAGTGTTACAAATACTAGCTATTATTATTATTATTTTCAATAATAACCCTTAGTAACTTTATTCTGGGTATAAGACTCCTGTGAGAAATCTATGTACCTTGTACATTAAACAAGGTTTTGTAACATTTCTAATTTGGTGAGGTGGGGGACAGGGTCCAGTGGAAGCTACCATTGGCAATGAGAAAAAGAAGTTTCGTGGGAAGTTCCTCAGGCTAGTGTTTGCAATGTGAGTGACTCAGTAGAGTCATTTGGGGGGCTAGGGCTTCCACATCGGAGCAAACCTTAGCGTAATTATCTGTGTGATTTCCCTAAAGTTCTATTTTTGCTGCCATTTCTTCACTTTGAAGCCTTTCACAAGCTGACTTAAATTTATCATTCCAATCAGAACTTTTACCATTTATGCTCAGATAATCTAAGTTACAACTACAAGGGCATTGTGATATTCTCTGAATATTTTAACACTTTTCCTCTTCCATACATTTTAAAAATAATATTTTCCCATCTTGACTAGCCTCGAATGTCCTTTCTTATTTATAATTGGCAACACAAATTCTCAAACTCATCCTCCTTCATGACTCAGCGAAAGTATCTTCTTTCCTGAGAGCGCTTCCCTTACTCCTCAAGATCCTGTAATATTTTATTCTGTCTATTGGAAACTTAGACTTGCTATTATTTACCTTCCAGACTGTAAATTTCTTGAATTGTGTATTATTTTCCTTTGTATTTCCTGACAATGAGGTACAATATTTGTAGCTGGTAGGCATTCAATAAAAGCTATTAAAAACTGATCTCAACTATCTTAATTAATGATAATGTTTTTTGTTTAGATGGCACTGGTGAAAGATAGTATATACTGAGGCAAACAAAATCTGTAGTCAGAATTCTGAATATCTACTTTCAAAATCTGTTAGTCAATTTCTATAGATGGTTATTTAAACAAATAGTGCCTTAGTTTCTATGGTCCCAACTGTAATCACTGAGTCAGAGAAGGACTCTATTCTTACTGCTCTAAGACTAGGCACTCGAACATTAGATACTTCAACAAGGCTGTTTCTAGATCTCTAAGCCCTATTCCCAGAGTCCTTAAGTGAAGTTCTCATTCTCCTACTCTCAGATGAACACCTCCTTTATTCTTGATTGTGGTTAATGATTTCATTTGGTTTCCCAACTCAGAAATCTCAGTGTTTCACCCACTCTTTCTTTTCATGTTTTCTGTTTATTATCCCTGCCCTAAATCTATCAGTTTACTTGAAGTTTAAAAATAAAACACAGCTCTTACTTTTTATCTTCTTTCCTTTTTGGAAAGCATAGGAACCAGTCTCCTACTCCTACTCATGTCACTGACACTAATTTCTTTTCCACTCTAGTCTGTTTAATCAGTGCCAATTTTCAAAAGACACATTGTTCAATAAAACCATCTCTTTTATTTGAAAGTCTGTTAGATTCAAGTGGCTGTATTATTGAATTGAAACTCCTTATTTCTTACCTAAATGATCTTGTCAATCTCATCTCCTACTGCTCCTCTCTGTACAGCTTAGTTCCAAGAAAACATCAGGCCCTTTAAGGCTCTTTTGGGTTCATTTTCTTACTGTTCCCTGTCCAGAACAGCCTTTCTTGGCTTTCAATTCCTACTCACTCTTGAAGCCCTAAAAAAAGATTAATCCTCAGGTAAGAAATTGCTCTGTCCATGGGGCTTTTCAGCCCCTTGTTAATGTACCTTCAGTGGTTGCTGCACTGGGTGCTCATCAGTTTGTCTTTGACCCTAACCCCCTGAAGTATGAGCCCCGTGAGAGCAGGAATCCTAAATTATTCATCTTTGTAACCCCAAGGAATGGCACAATGCCTAATAATTATAGGGGAACAATTTGCTTTTCTTAATTCTGGCTTTCAGATTTCAGCCATGTGTTTAAGAGTATAATGAGAAGAACACTAGAGGCAAGTAGGGACACCCAAATTCTAGTCCTAAGTTGCTTATTAACAAACTGTATAATCAGGGGGTATCACCTCATCTCTTTGTGCTTTGGTTTCTTCATCTGTAGAGTGAGAAGGTTGAACTAGATGCTCTCCAGAGAGGCTCTTCCTCTTCCAAAAGATGGTCATTCTGGGTGGAGAGATTTGTATACTGGCTTGAGTAGGATGGTGATGTTCTATGGCACATTCTTAATTTATAACTATTGGTTCTCTCCTCTTCCTTTTCTTTACTATAACCCCTCACTCATTCTGATTTTATGAACTGGATTTCAGAGTGAGACACTGAAGTTTCATTGTCGCAGTTTACACATGAGATCTTGTAATCAATCACATGAAGCCCTCAGTACACACAATACACACAAAAAGCCTTTAATTAAACATGTGAAATGTATTAGTCACATGCTCTTGAGAAAACTATAAAAAGGACCCATCCCAGGCCCAGATGTGCCCTTGGAAAGGTTTGGGCCATCAAAAAGGAAGGAGGGGTGAGAGTTTCAGCTATGATTACTCCCATCTGTCGTTCTTTAAAACAAACAAAGTGAGTTTCCTAAATGAACACTAGATGTGGGAAAAATTATAATAACCTGATATCAGAGTTGGTCTAAATATGTTTTGAGATTGGATTTTAAATTTTTTATCCTTACCCAAGGATGTTTATTGATTTTAGAGAGAGAAGATGGGGAAAAGGGGAAAGAGAAAAACATTAATTGAGAGAGAAACATTGATTAGTTGCCTCCTGTACATAACCCAATCAGAAATGGAACCCTCAACCAAAGGTAAGTGCCCAACTGGGAATCGAATCCACAACATAGGCACGGTGCTCCAACTGACTGAACCAACTGGCCAGGACTGAGATGGAATTTTTTATTTCAAATTTTGTTAAAGCCTTGACTGCTTATCTCTTCTTTTCTTCCTTAATTTATCATTTCTTAACTTTGATGCTTCTATGATGAGCTTAGAAGATACCATTTATTATGGTAGATAAATATACTCCATGAAGCTAAGTTTGATCAGAATTTTTCCACACAAACTTTTGGACACCTAATACCCTGATCCAAAGATGTATGGAGAATAATAATACCAATTTCCCCCATTTACTTAAGGAGCATCAAATAACTGTAAGTGGGGAAAACTCATTTGAAGGTATATAAATCCATCTAACTTTAATAAGCTACCATTCAATTTAACAAAGAGAAACTTGCTGCAACACATGATAGATTTGTATCATTAGCTACTCTATTATTTTTCCTGCATAGCAGCAGAATTCATGGCATGCTAGATCCCCTATGACTGTTGGCATTAATAAATAATCAAATGAACCAATAAAATTCACATAGATATATTAATAAAATATACAGTTATTGAAATCTGGAGAGTGTGAAGGATGGAATTGCTATAAATATTCTTACTCTGACTTAAATTTCTAACTTGTTGTTGCCCAATATACTTAAGATCCTACTGTGAATTGACATAAGTTCTAAGAATATAGTTTTATGACTGTGCTTACACTTTCTAATGTATTTTCATTCAAGGCAGTTAATGAAGTGTTTTAATTTATTTGTCCTACATAACTGAAAAAATCATCAAGCTTAAAAGCAAATGATAACTCTTCTGGGATACTCTGAACCCTGATTAAACACAGAAATGTTAAATACTTTTAAAATGTAAAACTTTTATGGATATATATTATTTTAAAAACAAAAACTAAATATTGCTTTTCTTCATGCAGATAAAAAAACTAATTTAAGTACAATATGTTTCCTTCTCTGCTATTTCCATCAAGGAGTCATATTTAAAGGCTTCATTCATTACAGCAGTAGAGAATCTTTCACTAAAGAGAAAAGTTCTTGCACAAAGTTATAAGAAATATGAACAATTTTAAGTGAATTAAGGTGTTATTTTAAAGCCAGTTTAGAGAAAGGATCAGATCATAATTTAACTTTTGAAACAATTTTGTTCCGGTTGTTTTTCTTCCTATTGTAAATCTGAGGAAAATATGACACAATTGATTTTAATGGGTTTACATGTATGCCCACTGGATGTCTTAAACCAAGAGAAAAACATTTAAATTTCTGAGAACAAAAAATATTAACACACAAATAGTGGCACAAATATACTGTGTTGAATGAGTGGGCCAATCAATGAACCAATGATTCCAGTGATTTCTACTCTGCTGAACCAATGACACCTTTCCAAATGCCATCCCAGGGATGTCTTCTATACAGGTTAGCAAAGTGAGCTATAGGAAAAATGCCTCCCTCAGCACCCAATAATAGAATATTTGGGAAAACTTGAAGCAGAGGAAATTTTTTTAAAGATTTTATTTATTTCTTTTCAGAGAGACGAGAAGGGAGGGAGAAAGAGCAATGTATGGTTGCCTCTCACATGGCCCTCACTGGGGACCTGGCCTGCAACCCAGGCATGTGCCCCGACTGGGAATCAAACCGGGAGCCTCTGGTTCCCAGCCCGTGCTCAATCCACTGAGCTACACCAGCTGGGGCTGAAGCAAAGGAAATTTTTAAATAAATAGTTTAAAAAATCAAAGGAGAAAAATAAAAGAAGAACACCCTCAAATGACAGAAATAAAAGACTTAAATGTAAGCTGTGAAAGCATAAGGATCCTAGAAGAAAACATAGGTAGTAAAATCTCAGAAATCTCTCAGCAATATTTTTGCTGATCTATCTTGTAGTGCAAGGAAAGCAAAGAAAAAAATAATAAATGGGACTACATCAAACTAAAAAACTTCTGCACAGCTAAAGAAACCACCAACAAAATGAAAAGGGGACCCACCGTATGGGAGAACATATTTGCCAATGATACACTGGTAAGGGGTTAATTTCCAAAATATATAAATATTCTAGGCAACTCAACACCAGGAAGACAACCAATCCAATTAAAAAATGGACAAAGATAAACACTTCTCTGAAGAGGACATACAGATGGCCAATAGATATATGAAAAAATGTTCAACATTATTAATCATCAGAGAGATGCAAATCAAAACCACAATGAGATATCACCTCACATCTGTCAGAATGGCTACCATTAATAAATCAACAAACAAGTGCTAGTGAGGATGTGGAGAAAAGGTAACCCTCATGCAGTGCTGCTGGAAATGCAGACTGGTGCAGCTACTGTGGAAAACAGTACAGATTTTCCTCAAAAAATTAAAAATGTAACTGCCTTTTGACCCAGTGATCTCACTTCTGGGAATATATCCTAAGAATCATGAAATGCCAATTCAAAAGAATATATGCACCCCTATGTTCATTGTAGCATTATTTACAATAGTCAAGATCCAGAAACAGCCCAAGTACCCATCAGTAGATGAATGGATAAAAAAGCAGTGGTACATTTACTCTTTTTTATGTGGCCATAAAAAAGAAGGAACTCTTACCTTTTGCAACAGCATGGATGCACCTGGAGGTTATTATGCAAAGTGAAATTAGCCAGTCAGTGAATGACAAGTAGCATATGACCTCACTTATATGTGGAATTTAATGAACAAAATAAACTGATGAACAAAACAGAAACAGAGGCATAGATACATGGAATAGACTAACAGCTGTCAGAGGGGAGTGGATGAAAGAAGGTGAAAGGATTAGCCAAAGAATATGTATGCACAACACATAGACACAGACAGCAGTGTGGTGAGGGCCAGAGGGAAGGGGGAAAGAGGGCTGAGTGGAGGTGGGCAAAGGCGGAGGGTGGGAAATGGAGACATTTGTGATAGTGTTAACAACAAAAATAAAGTGGAAAAGAATGACAGAAATGAGTGAGGTAAACCCAAATGGCCCATGGGTGTATCTCATTAGATGGAGTCTGATATGAAAGCTAAATGGAGACTTAGGTCTATAGGTACCATATGTGGCAGGAGCTAGAATTGGGCTGCCTATTTAAAGCCAGTGGTCTGAAGTGGCTGTGTTGTTCCTAAAACTGGCTCTAGAAAATCAGGCTAGGGGAAGTAGAACAAGAATGACGGCTGTGGGCACCAGGCAGTGCCATCCTGGAGAATTCAGTAGAGTAAGCTCATGTTGGGAACACCACCATGGCATAAGGATGAAGAGACAGTCTAAACATCCAGTTCACTTTCTTTTCTGGAAAGGATCTGGAATTGGAATGGCATTGCATTTCTTACCAGCAGCACTGGAATCTAGAAAACATATGCTTCTGAAGTTGAGGGGAAAAGATTTCCAGCCTAGAATTCTATGTACAGCCATCTGTCAGTTACGAAAATAGAATAAACAACCTCTGATAGGCAATCTCTTAAGTAATTTACCCTCAATATCCTTTTTCTCATGAAGCTACTGGAGAACGTGCACCATCAAAATAAAGGAAAAACTAAGAAACTAGAAGCCCAAACACCCAGGCAATAGAGAATCTCATTTAGGAGAGAAAGGAAAGGAATTCCCAGGATGATAACAAAGTTCAACTTCAGAGCGACAGCTCTTCCTAGAGAGAAAATGGTCTAGTTTTGGAAAAAGAGAACACAAGGATCCTGGTGAGGTGTTTCCAATGAAAACAAAACACAACAGATTGATCTTCCCATGTGTTGAGGAGAGTTTTATGGCTCTGGTGGAAATGTTTTGGTCTAAACTGAGAAAAGCCAGTAGAAAACTAAGGGAGAAAAAAAAATCAGTCATTAACTCAGGTATTAATATTCCTGAAAAAAAGAGTTACACACAAAAAGTGAGTTTTATTAAACCTTGAAGAGGCAAATGACCTGTAACTTGTACCATCTGTTTCAGAGAATAGAAACTGTCCCAACTAATTTTGTCTATTATCTCTTTGATATCTGCAGTAAATAGAATAATGGCCTCCCACAGATATCCTAATCATCGGAATTTGTGAATATGTTGTTACATGGCAAAAGGCAATTAAAGTAGTGGATGGAGCCGAGGTTGCGAATCAGCTGAGCTTCAGATAAAATGATTAAACCTGGATTATCTAAGTGGACCGAATGGAATCTCACAGTCTTTAAGAACAAAATAAATGAACAAATAAAAGAGAAGCAGATTCATAGATACAGAGAACAAACTGATGGTTGCCAGAGGGGAGGAGCATTGAGGGACTATGTAAAAAAAAGGGACTAAGAAGTGCAAATTGGTAGTTACAAAGTAGTCACTGAGATGTAGAGTACAGCATGAGAAACATCATCAGTGGTATTGTAATAACTACATATGGTGCCGGGTGGGTGAAATATTGGGGGATCACTTTGTAAAGTTACATGATTGCCTAACCACTATGCCATACAACTAAAACTAATACAAAATATTGAGTATAAACTATAATTAAAAAGTAAAATTTTAAAAAATGAAAGGAGTTGGAAGAGAAGGTCAGAATGATGTGGTACAAGAAAGGCTCAACCAGTCATTGCTGGCTTTGAAACTGGAAGGAGGCTGTAAGCGGAACTATGTGGGTGTCCTCTAGAACAGGGGTGTCAAACTCATTTTCACCAGGGGCCACATCAGCCTTATGGTTGCCTTCAAAGGGACGAAATAATTTTAGGACTGTGTAAATGTAACTACTCCTTAACTGTTAAGGAGTTGACATTACATTTGGCCCTTTGTACGCAACTACAAGGCTGATGTGGCCCCCGGTGAAAATGAGTTTGACACCCCTGCAGCCTAGAAGATGAAAAAGGCAAGAAAACCGGCTCTCTTTTAGAGCCTCCAAAAAGGAATGCAGCCTTGCTGACGCCTTGATTTTAGCCCAGTGAAACACATTTTAGATTCCTGAGCTCCAGAACTAATAATAAGAACTAATAATGCAAAATAAGATAATACATTTGCATTTTTTAAGCTACTAAATTTGCGGTTATTTGTTACAGCAGCAATAAGAAACTAATAAAATGCCCAAATTGGAAAAGGACAGTGCAAAATAAAATGTATAGCCCAATCTCATTTATGAACATAATTGTAAACATACTAAATCAAACATTTGCATAAAATCCATCCAGCAGTACATGTTAGGATTTCTCTAAGAATATAGGATTATAGCTCTATTTCAGTTATTTATATAGGTTACCACATTAAAAGATTAAAGAAATGTGTGAAATATATGTAATGTGTAAAAAATTAAATGTATATATAAAACATATATAGATAACATAAACTATATGTTATTTCAATTGATACCAAAAATCCCATTTGTGATAAATTAATACCCATCCATGACATAGCCTTAGAAAGCTAAAACGTATTGTGAGCATTCTTATTTTTTTGGTGATCTGGATTAAAGTCATTATGTGAACATAAATAGAGAAATGTTAGAAATGTTTCCTTGAGTGTGCAAAGGGTAAGGATTTTCACTGTCACTGTTTCTAGTGAAAGAAATGAAATAGGAGATACAAGAATTGAAAAGAAAGAGGCAAAATTTTTGTTACTTATAATAATGTGAGTATATGCATAGAAAATCCAATAGAAATAAACTATAAAACTGAATATTTCAGCGTGGTAGCAAGATAAAAAATTAGGATTCTATAATACTAGTAATAACCAATTCCAAAATGCAAAAGTATCCTATTTTATAAAGTACCTATCAAGAAAGCTGCCAGAATCTGTAAAAGATAATTTATGAAAAAACTTTAAATGTAAAAGAAACCCTGAATAAATTTAGAGCTCAACCACATTGCTATATGGGCGGATTCACTACTATAAAAATGTCCCTTCTCTCCAAAATTAATTTCTCATGTCAATTCAATCCCACTCAAAATTCCAGAGGATTTTTTTAATGGAATGAGGCAATTAGATAATACAATTCAAATGGAAGAATATGTAGCCAGTTCCAAGGACCCTGTTCCCATTTTCGTCTATGGAGAAGTTGTCTATTTCACCAGTACAGGGGCCACCCCCCCCCAATGAACAAACAAACACAAGAACTTTGAAAAACATCAAGGTGGGATTATCTGTCCTGCTAGATATCGTGATTTATTATAGAACCACGATGTTGAATTGGTGCAGTGATGTACAGTGCCGCAGAACAGGGAGCAGGGAGAAGACACATGCATATACAGAACCCTTGTGAAAAAGATGGCATTCAAATCAACAGGGAAATATAGACTATTCAGTAAATGGGTATGCCGATTGGCTCTCCATAGGGGGAAAAATATTTTTATATTGCATATCAGAATGTAAAAAAAACCAACTTTAAAATATTTAGAAGTCATCATAAAGAATACTGTTATGAACCTAGCATAGGAAACAATTACTTAAAGAAGATATAAAAGCTACAAGTTATAAAAGACAGATAAATTTGTCTAATTAAAACATACCTTTTAACAAAAGACATAACAAGTTCTAAGTTTAAGCAATAGATGGAAAGAAGAGATTAGCAACATAAATTGCAGAAAATTAGGATCCCAAATACTGTATATACTAAAATACAAGGCAATGTGAATGTGTTTTCCCCAAAATGACTGCTCAGAAAAGAGGGTAAAATAGAGTCTTTGAAGTCTAGGAAATGTGTGGACAGCCTAAACCCACCCAGTTGGTGCTACTTTTGCATGATTGTGGAAGACTCAGATTGAAGTGGTTAAAACAACAAAGAAAACAAAAAAAGGATATGAAGAAAGTTAATATAGATTATTTATTCCTGGGATATAACTTGAATTATAAGGGTTGGATGTTGCAGAAACCAAGTCTTCTAAAGATTATTTTAAAAATATCGAGATTAGTCAGTTTCCCAATGGGAAATTGATGGCACGCTCAAATTAGGAAAAATCAAGCAGGGTTGATTTGTCAAAAGACTAATTATAAAGGTGTGGTGGGATGTTAGGGAAGTACAAGGAATAGTGCAGGCATCCAGGGCTAACAGGCTCAGAAGTCTGACCACTCCTAGGTCTGCGAACGTGAAGTGAGGGGAGGAAGAGGTCTCTGGACAGGGAAGGAGAGAGTCATGAGGAGCAGGATGCCTTGAGAGAAGCAATAAACTTCTGTCCAGGGATGCAGCGAGACAGGTGAACTGCAAGAAATGGAGCCAGAGGAATAGATCCCATCTCCAGTCTTCTCATCTCCTGCCTGGCCTTTCATTGGCTGACCCTATCAGAAAGCCTGAGACCAAGGGATCCTAGGGATGTGGTTTACACAGGTTAGTTTTCCAGGGCAGAAAGTGGGGAAGGAAGAGGAATGAATCTGAAGGGGTGAATGGAAGACAGCTGCCACAAAAAGCAATATAGTGTGTGATCATATTGTGAAGGTCATGAATATCATGTTATTTGGTAGCTTGGAAAAAAGTCTTGTGAGTGTGTTAAACATGGATTCAAAATTTATTTGAAGAAGTCAAGTGATTTACTTTAGAAAACTCTTAATTAGCCCTGGCTGGTGTAGCTCAATGGATTGAGCGCGGGCTGGGAACCAAAGGGTCCAGGTTCGATTCCCAATCAGGACACATGCCTGGGTTGCAGGCCAGGTCCCCGGTGAGGGCCATGTGAGAGGCAACCATACATTGCTGTTTCTCTTCCTCTCTCCCTCCCTTCCCCTCTCTCTAAATAAATAAAATCTAAAAACAAAAACAAAAACAAAAACTGCTGTTTGCCCTGGCTGGTGTAGCTCAGTGGATTGAGCGCGGGCTGGGAACCAGACGGTCCCGGTTCGATTCCTGGTCAGGGCACATGCCTGGGTTGCAGGCCAGGTCCCCTGTGAGGGCCATGTGAGAGGCAACCATGCATTGCTGTTTCTCTCCCTCTCTGTCTCCCTCCCTCCTCCTCTCTCTAAAAATAAATAAATCTTAAAAAAAAAAGAAAGAAAACTCTAAATTATTCCAAAAGCAGTTCAGTAATGACACACCCTGGGGTTGGATATGCTCATTAGAAATTTGAATAAAATTGTTTAATAAACTGTGAAAGAAGGAAAAAGCAATATTCTTTTGTAAAATTTATTGTTGCTCAGTTACAGTTGTCCCACCTTTTTCCCCATTGCTCACCCCTGCCCTGTCCTCCAACTCCCACATTCAATCCCCCGTTGTTTATTATGCAGTATATGATTTAAAATGTGTTGTTTGAAATGTACTTGGTATTAATACATAGACATTTGATGAATTCATCTGTATACATAAAGATTTTTATGTTCTACAAAACTTTTTGTATCTTTTAGTTTGGAACACTGGGGCATAGCCTTATATTTGGGATCACCTTATATCTGGACATATGGTATTTAAAGATCTCTGGACAAAAATGACAGGCACATATAAAAATGAACAAAATATATGAACAAAAAGTTCAAAGACAAGGTAAGCCAAGCAGACAATAAACCTAAAAATGATGCTTAACTAGTAATTAGGGGAAAAGATTAAAATGAGACACCATTTCATATGCATTTGCTAGCAAACATGAGAAACTCAAATGTGTATAAAAATTTATTATCAACTGCTGCTAACAATGTTAACAGTTCTCAGCACTGTTTTAGACATTTGCCAATATCTAGTGAAATCATAAGCTAAAACTATTTTGATCTAGATCTAGCTCAATCTAAGTTGATCTAGAGCCTCTTGCTCAAGCACACAGGAAGGTGTGTAAAATGTATTCATTGCTATGTTTTTGTAATAGCAAAAACTGAAATTTGATGTCAGTCAAAAGGGGAATTGATAAGATGAAGCTATTCATATTTTGGAAAATTAACAGCAATTAAAACAGACCACAGCTATACCTATCAACATGAAAACATCTTAAAGGTAGATTAAAAAAAAGCAAGATTTAAAGTAATTCATATTATAGAAATTGCATGTATATAAATTAGACACAAAGCAATGCTATAGATTGTTTTTGTACTCATAAGTATAAAAGTTTAGACTGGGCCCTGGCTGGTGTAGCTCAGTGGATTGAGCGCGGGCTGGGAACCAGAGGGTCCGGGTTCAATTCCCCGTCAGGGCATATGCCTGGGTTGCGGGCCAGGTCCCTAGTGAGGGCCATGTGAGAGGCAACCATACATTGCTGTTTCTCTCCCTCTCTGTCTCCCTCCCTTCTCCTCTCTAAAATAAATAAATTAAAAAAAATAACTTTAAAAAAAAAAGTTTAGACTGGAAGGAATATATGCCGCATTTCTCTTACTGGCTGCCTCTGGGTAGGAAAGGAGGGGAAACGGACTTGGTGAAGCATGTCGGAAGCATGAAAGAGGATGATGTCTTGGCTTGAAGTACCTGAGTGTTTGTTTATATTTTGATTATATTTAGATTTAGTTCCTTTGTCATGTATCCTCACCTGAGACTATGTTTTTAAAAAAATTGTTTAATTATAGTTGTCCCCATTTTTCTCCTTTTACTCTCCCCTGCCCTACCCACCTCCCACATTCAATCCTCCCACCCCTTTGTCTTTGTCCATGGGCCCTTTATACATGTTCCTTGACTTGACCCTTATTGCTCTTAGAGAGAGAGGAGGGGGGAGGAGGGAGGAAGAGGAGGAGAGAGAGAGAATCATCAATGTGAGAGAGAAACATTGATTGGCTGCTCCCAATATGTGCCCTGACCGGGAATCAAACCCACAACCCTTTGGTGCATGGGATGACATTCTAATCAACTAAGCCACTCAGTTACTTTTATTTATTAATTGTTTTGGGGATGGTAGATCTATTTTTATTTTATTTTTATGTTGTTTCATTTTTTCTCTTTATTTTTGTTGTTGACACTAATACAGATGTCTCCATTTTCCCTCACTTTGTCTGCCTTCACCCATCCCCTACACTCCCTTCCCTCTGGCCATCACCATACTGTTGTCTATGTCTGTGGGCTATATGTATGTTTTTTGGCTAATCCCTTCACCTTCTTTCATCCACTTGGGCCCTTCTATTCCTCTGACAGCTGTCAGTTTGTTCCTTATATCCAAGCTTCTGTTTCTATTTTGTTCATCAGATTATTTTGTTCTTTAGATTCCATGTATAAATGAGATCATATGGTATTTGTCTTACTCTGACAGTCTTATTTCACTTAGCATAATAATCTCCAGGTCTCTCCATGCTGTCACAAAAGGTAAGATCCCCTTATTTTTTTACAGCTGTGTAGAATTCCATTGTGTAAATGTACCGCAGCTTTTTTATTCACTCGTCTACTGATGGGCACTTGGACTGTTTCCAGATCTTGTCAATTGTAAATAATGCTGCTATGAACATAGGGGTGCATCTATTCTTTTGAATTGGTGTTTCATGATTCTTAGGATATATTCCCAGAAGTGATATCACTGTGTCAAAAAACAGTTACAGTTTTAATTTTTTGAGGAAACTCTGTTCTATTTTCCAAAGTGGCTGCATTGGTCTGTATTCCCTTCAATAATGCACAATGGTTTCCTTTTCTCCATGTCTTGCCAGCACTTGTTATTTGTTGATTTCTTTCTTTATGTATTTAATCCTCACCTGAAGATAGGTTTATTCATTTTTAGAGAGAGAGGAAGGGGGAGAGAGGGAAACATCAATGTGAGAGAGAAACCATGATCAGTTGCCTCCTGTAAGCATTATGTCTGAGGATTGAACCAGCTACCTAGGTATGTGCTCTAACTGAGAGTCGAACTTACAACCTTTTTGGTGTATGGGATGACTCTCTAACCAACTGAACCACCTGGCCATGGCCAGGGCTGTTGATTTATTGATGGTAGCCGTTCTGGTGTGAGGTGTGAGGTGATAGCTCATTGTGGCTTTAATTTGTATCTCTCTGATGATTAGTGATGTTGAGCACGTGGGAAGCATGAAAGAGTGTATACAGTGTCTTGGCTTGCAATAAACTCAGTTCCTTTTATATCCTGAAACTGTCTGAACACATTTCCAGGAATTTCATCTACAGTCAAAATAGTTCTTACTATTTGGGTGCACATGGAGATTTGCGTTCTTAGTGTTCCAATATTCAGGACAAGCTCTAAAATTTGCATTGGATCAATTATGACCATTTCTGATTTATTTCTCTACTAGTCTATAGTCCAGTAGGAGGACTTTTGAATGGTAGAAATTGATCCCCAGCTAATGGAGTGGTAGGAAGACAGGTGCAGCCACACAGATGGCCAGCTAAGAACAGATTGTTCACAATTGTTGAGTTTTATTTTCAACAGTTTTAGAGGTGACATGCTTCTAAGACGGAAACTCTGTGCAGGAAGAGAATGAAACACTTGAACAACTTCCCAATCTGTAATGTCAGCTGTATTGTGGCATCATTGTTATTTAAGTTTGAACTTGTTCCATTCAAATATAATTATCACCTGTGAGCAGAAACCAAACAAATTAACTTTAAAGTGTTCACCATTCTTATTGGTGTCACTCACTTTGGTCCCAGTTCCCTATATAATCTGTTTCCTTCTGTTACACCTGAGCTACAGTGTTTTTTCTAGGCTAGCGGTTCTCTGAGACCTCAGCTTGAACTGAACCCTTCCATCTCTCCTGGCCCTTTCTAATTGTATGGAGCATCTGCTGTGTGTGAATTTCTCATGCTACATTCCTTATCTTTCTCTTTTTTAAAAATTGATTTTGGAGAGAGAGGAAGAAAGATGCACGCGCACACACACACACACACACACACACACGATCAGTTGACCCTACCTAGTTGTGTACCCACTGGCTGATTCTTGTATACACCCTGACCAGGGATCATACCTACAACCTTGCACATCTGGATAACACTCCAATCAACTGAGCTACCTGCCAGGGAAGCTTTTACTTTTATTAATATTTATTTTATGCTGGATTTACTCCAGGGCCATAAGTTTTTTCCTTAAGTTTTTTCTAGGATAGCTTTTTCTTCTGTGCAACCTCCTCTTCTGCTTTAGGAACAATCTCCTCTTTTTCAGGAAGGATCTTCTCAGTGTGGCTGGAAGAGCTCCACAGGGTGGGGTGACAGGAAGTCCGCAGGGTAGATCTATTGCATTCCCTCAGGCTGATGCTATAAGAAGGGGAGGGCTCCACACAAGAAGATGGTGCCTGCAGTGCAGGAGAGGGACTAAGCACAGGGGTCCCTACCACTGTCCCTTTAGGTCTCTCCCCAGAGCTACAAATCCCTGTCTCTCCTCACACTACTGTAGTCTGTTCTACCCTTCCTCCCCTGGACCCAGGGTGAGTGGCTATGAATAATATTTTGTGCCTTGGCCCTTTATGAGGGTGCCTGTGTCTCTAGCAGATATTTGTCTCTCCCTAGCATACAGAATCTGCTGATTTTCACAACCAGATGCTATGTAGGCACCTCTTCCTGGCTCAGATGCTCTGGGCTGAGGAGCCTGGCTTGGAATTGAGACTCTATGCTCCTCGGGGGGCGGGCGGGGGGGAACCTTTGCCGCTGAGACATCCTTTTAGAATCTCAGCTACTGTTCCTCGGAGTGGGGTTACCCATTTCACATCTCCGCCTTTCCTACCAGTCTTGATGTGGCTTCTTCTGTAAATCCTTGGTTATAAGATTTTTATTCAGCTTGTCTTTAGTTGGTTATCCAGGTTGATTGTTCTGTATTTTAGCTGTAATTTCAGTTTGGCCCTGAAGGAGGTGAGTGTAACACCCACCTAGTCTGCTGCCATCTTGAATCTCTGTCCTGGAATTCTTTTTTTAGGGCTTTACTATATGTGTGCAAATAAAATGCCTCATTGGAAAAAAAAGAATGTCCCAAATTGTGAAAATTTTCTCCAAGGCTGGTATTTACAAACCTTTGCTCCTAGGCCACAACATTTTATGCATCCCACGTGCTTACTTAGTGACGTGCTGCATAAAACTTTGTTTTGCCGTCTCAAAATTATATTTGGCAGAACATGATCTGGACATCCTTCATGAACACTTTGTAAGAGAGGGCTCTTTGTGGAAATAAAAGTACCCAACTGAGGCAGTCTGTGTGTTGGTAGATGTTTATTAGTTTTTGGCAGTGAATAATTGTCATGTCTGAAATATGTTCTTACACCTAGATGAATATGCCAAATGATGTGAGGGAATTATGTTTCTTATTTTACTTTGTTTTATTTTAGCTTAAATTACTTTTAGTGAAGTGGAGAGTTATTGAAGTGTAGTCTAAACACCAACAAGGTAGGGCTCTGGTTTCACTGAAACCCATGCTCAAGCTGAAAAACATCTCGAAGGGTTCTATTGCTTTAATCGAGAGACCTGCAAGTACAGCTTGTGACTCAAATCCAGCCCCGTGCCTGGGTTTGTTGGGACAAAACCACACTCATTCATTTATTCATTGACCACTGCTTATGTCCCATAGTTGCAGACTTGAGTAGCTATGACACTGACCCTGTAGCCTACAAAGTCTAATATATTTACTACTTGGTCTTTTACAGAAAAAATGTGCCCGCCTCTGCTTTAACTTTTCCAGGATCAAATGTTACTTGTATTATTTGAGCTTTTTTTAGCAATTAGGGGGCGCAGTTGACAAAATGGTCATTCTGGTCAGTTGCTTTCTTTTCCACCCACCCTCCTACCCCTGACCCAAATACTTATATTTGCTTTTCTTCAGTCTTCAAAATTGTAAAGAAAAGTTACAAAGCTGGCCTATCTTTTTGAGGTTCCTTGTTGAGTTTTAGGTCCTGGAGATGACATCGTGGAAGCAGGATGTGAGGTAAAGTGCTCCTTGTCATGCTCTGTGGGTTGAGAACCTTCAGGTGTTGGTGCCAGAGAAATGAAAGGTTGGTCTGAAAAAGGGTAATGGGTTAGGAAATACAGGCCAATAGGAGATGAACCCCAGAGAATGCACAGGGAAAGGAAGCCCCTGGAAGTGAGGCACATTTGGGGGGACTGTGAAAGAATGTAGGCCCTGAAAGACAAATTAGACTCTGCAAATGGAGACAGCCTTTCCATCAGGGTAACTGTTGGTAAACTGAATCTGACAGCTATGCCCAAGGAGGGCAAAACAAGTCAAGAAAACTCTATGGAGTTTCAGCGGAAGCCCAGTCAGGAGTCAAATGGTAGCAAAAAAGTTGGGTTTGGACTAGAACTGAGGGTACCCTGAAATAGGCAGAGAGAGCAGGGGAGCCCATTGGCTTGAGAATTTTAGACTTTATATTTTACCTCCAAAGGAGGTAACATATATGTAAAGTCAAAGAGCAACATTGGTAGGATTGAAAGGAGGAAATAATGTTTAAACTTCTAAAACATTTCTGGTTGTGTGTGCGTGCGTGTGTATATTTACTATCTAAGGAGTTGTTAGATAAATAAAAGTGACAAGGCACATAGCCCAGACTCTGGAGCTGGGCTACTTTTGTTCAAGTTTTGGCTTTACTGTTTATTAGCTGTGGGGCTAATTATTTAATTTATGTCCTAATTGGCTCACCCGTAAAATGAAGATAGCAATATTACCAATTTGTAGGGTTGTTCTGAGGACTAAATGAGTCTATTTTGGTGAAATGCTTAGATCTAAGCCTGACACACAATAAATACCTTTGAAGTTCATCTCTTTCCATCTCTGAGATGCTCCATGAAAAGATGAGATAGACACTTGATATGAACTTAAAATGTCAATTCATGTAGGATTGAGTCTGTCTCCAATGGGCTATGAAAATGGTAAAAGAATTTATGCTTTTTAAAAATACATGGCTGTTCAGTGTACTAGAGGAATGCACTAATTTTTAGGATTTTTTTTTAAACAGACTGTAGAATATAGAGAGTGTCTGTGTGGGAGTTAAAACTCTCATCGATACCAATTCCTGTCATAGAAAAGAGCATAATACTGAGCAGAAGGAGCATGAAGAGATTGGAAAAAGTGAGGGAAAACACCACTCATGCAGGTATTTTTGTTTGTTTTAAAATAATGGTTACATATATATTGTGTAATATATATAACATAAAATTTACTAGCTTAACCAGTTCTAAGTGTATAATTGATTGGTGTTAGGTACATTCAAATTGTGATGCAACCAGTCTTCAGAACTCTTTTCACATTGCAAAACAAACTATACTCTGGCAAACCCCAAACTTTCTTTTTCTATGAGTTTGACTTCCCTAGACACCTCATGTAAGTGTTATCATACAGTGTCTTTTTGTGACTGACTTTTCTCAATTAATATTACATCTTCAATTCATGTTGTAACATGTGTTACGTTAGAATTTTCAGTTGTTTGTATATACTCCATTTTGTTTGTCCTTTCATCTGCTGATGGACACTTGGATTCCTTCTACCTTTTGACCATTGGGAATACGCTACTATAAACATGGGTTTACAATAGGCAGATGTCTTTATGAAATTCTGTGATGTGGCCCCCTTGCTCCCTGTAATAGTAGGGTAAGTTTGAGCTCTGAACCAGGAAGGCCTGGGTTACAAACCTGGTTTCACTCCTTACTGGCTCTGCAATATTGGGCAAATTACTTAAATTCTCTCATTTTGTTTGGTGATGTTTAAGCACAGAGTTGTTTTAGGGATTAAATTAGACCTTGCACAATGTTTGATACATTGTAAGAATTCAATAAATTCATTTCTCCTTTTCCCTTCAAATGTGACATCTTTTTTCCTACTGTGATCATTTATACATATCTTCTTTCTTTATTCTTGCTCCAGTACAAAGAGAGCCACACACATCCACGAGACTTGAGATTGGCTTATGCTGTTAATACTAAAATCAATCAATCAATAAAATTTCCTCCATGTTCCAGTAAGGTTGGTCCAACCTTGATTAACCAAACAAATATTACTTAGAGTTTCAGGGTTCTTTTCAAGGAGCATTAACATATCCAAAAGACTTATGATCTTTTCATTAAGCTGCATCTCTTAAAATTAGGAAACAGTATGTTTTTTAAAAAAACAGTAGTTCCAGATATTTGAATTCACTTCAACACAAACTTGGAGAGAGTGCCAGAGTTCACCCACATATGTTCCCTGATACCTAACTCAATTGGACTCACATGCTTGACATTGATCTAATACATAAAATAGGACCTTTACGTGTTTATATTGGCAGCAAGCATTTGATTTCATTTTCTTTGGAGAGTGTCATTGAGATAAACACCTTAGTGTGGTACACATTAAAGAACATTATAGTCTAGTGACAATATCAGTAATGATTTATTTACTTAAATTCAATTCAATGGTGTAAGTATTACTTTACAATGTCAGCAAAAAATATTTCAAGTAGTTGGAAAATTATAAAGGGAGAATTTGTGAGTTCACATCTTGAAAAAAAAAGATAAATAAGGTGCCAGATTTGCTTTGTTAAAAAAATTGTTTAATTATTATTTTGTTTGAGAGAAAAAAGTGAAGAGAATGACTTGAACTTTGGTGAAGAAAAATACTGTAAAATAGAGGAAATTTTAGTGGAGGTGACATAAACATTGGAAAGACAAATACAAATGATACTTGTTCTTAAAGTTCCACACATCAAAGAGTGCAAACAGCATTGCAACATCATGATTCAGTCTGACATTAGCTGCTAGTAAAACGAATAGTCATAAATGAGTTTATTTATTTTTAAATTCTTTTAAATATTGAATCAGAAACTTAAATTAGATTTCTAAAATGTTTTGCTTTTCCAAAACAACCTTACACAAATACAAATCACGGTTATTGTTGGAAATCTTTTTTCATTCTGTGTGAATATTTAGTTTAATAAGCTTGCAGACCCAGTTGAGGAACCTGAGAAGTGTTCTGAAGAACCTCGAGAGTTCTTCTCAAAGGGAAAAGAGAATTCCAGTCTTACTCATAGGATAGAAAGGAAAACAGGGTTAAGGTGAGCAACAGACAGTCCTGAATTCAGTGAATCTTATGTAGTGCAGGGAAAGAGAAAGTTCTAGGGTCAGTGAGTGCATCATTACTGCAGTAGAGTCCATCATGTGCTTTGACGTGGTAGACTTTGAAACCAGGCAGTAGCTGAGGGTGTTAAGTTTGGCCCCTTGGTGCTTAACTCCAGGAGAAGCTGTGGTGCCAGGCATTGGGGGTGGACTACTAAAAGGGGCCTGGCGGCACTGTAGTCCCTTTGCTGTAAGGAAGTTTCTAGTATTAGACCTGTTGTTGCTGAGGTCCCAGGCAGTATCATGAAACTTATTCAAAATAAATGTTTTGTGTGATTTTTGTTTGTTGGGTACCATCTAAGACCTGGCTCCCCAAGATTAGTAAATGCATAATTTCTACCCTTAAGAAGCTCAGTTCAGCTGTTCAATGGTTTGTATGGTGTGTTCTCATTATTTATAGATAAGGGTTAATATCAGAAGGTGTTTGGACACCTTGGAAAGATATTCCTTCATATGAGAGATCTCTGACCCATAGTTTCTACAAAGTATGAACTAAGTGAACAGAAAGGAAGGATTCAGATGAGTGTGAGTTGCTTTCAGGTGGAGTGAGATGGGGTTAAGCATAGGACAGTGGAGAGTTAGTGGACGTCCAAGGAGGGGACTTGGGAAGGAAGGAGGAGGATGTCACCGAAGTCAGAGGAGGTCTTCCAGGGGCAGTTCATGGACGGGCTCAAGGAGAGAGAGTGTGGTACAGAGGCAGTTACATAAGAGCTTGTGAGAACAGGCGGGGCGGGGGTGGGGGGGGGACCTGATCTGTCATCTGATCAGCCTGCTCCTCTTTCAATTCAACAAAATGGATCCTAAATGGGTGAACTGACTTGCTTTAGCTCAAAGGAACACTTAACCTTTTTGTGGGTATGTGGTAGAAACACACAATGATCTCATTATGTCTAAATCCATCTGATGCTTTTTAGTGATCTTGTCTAGGTGATCTGCTGACCGTTGGATACTGGTCACTCTTTGCTATTTAAAATGTCTGGTACTTTTGGTGGCACCACATCCTCCTGGTTTTTCTCCTATTCCTCTGACTAGTCTTTGTCTTCTTTTCTAGATTCTCTTATTTGGCTAATCCTCTACATCCCACTTCCTGGGGCTTTGTCAATCTTTTTTACTTTTACAGTCCTCATGCTTTTTCTGAGTGATCAAATCTACTGCCATGACTTTACATTCTGTAAATTGATAATTCTTAAACATACATCTCAAGCTAAGCCCTATCTTCTGGATTCTGGGCTCTCATTCCAACAGCACACTGATTGTTTCCACTCAGCCGTTCCACGGGAGTCTTAAAGTCAGTAAACACAAACTAAAATTGTCATCATTTCACGCCACCCTCACTCTGTTCCCCAAATTTCTTCCTCTCCTATTTCCTGTTTTGTTTGGCATCACAACCTTAGGCTCCTCAAACGACAAAGGTGATTTTAATCTTTGATTTTTCTGTCATATTCTGTTGAGCATTTTTTTTCTTCTGTAATTTATTTCCTCACTATCTCTAAAACTACTAGGTTGAAGGACCATCTTTTCCAGAATGGATCATCAGTCTGCAAAAAACAAATTGGCCTCCATGCCATCATTCTTGCCTACCTCTAACCATTATCCACCAGACCAAGGGGAATCTTGCTGAGGGAGGAAACGTAATTTTATCGTATATCCGCTAAATAATTCTTTGAAGGCTTTCCATCATCTGGTCTAAAATCCTGGTCAAGTCCAAAATCCTTAGCATGGCACAAGTCTCTTTGTAATCTGCATCTAGACTTTGTTTTAGTCTTTTTATTCACTTTTTCCTTAAATTTGTCTCTTGGAACATCAAAATACCTTCCATTCTTTGAATTTGCTTTACATTCTACTTGTTATTTAACAAAGTCAAGGATGCTTTTTTTTCACCACTCTCACGCGTTCCCATTCACCCTTCAAATCCTAATGGAGACATGGTCTCACCCCAAGGTCTTCCTCCCTCCTTGGTCTAGTTGGTGCTCTTCTGCATGCCCCTCAGCATCCTATGCTCATACCACCCCCACATTCTATTCCTCTGAAATTATATGAACTATTCATTTTCTCTCTCACTTCTAGACAGAATTCCCTTTGAGAGGAGGTTCTACGGCTCTTCTCTCAGACTGCCTACCCAATCCTGGCAGAGTCTGTGGTAGGCACCAGGTGCTCATAACTGAACAAAACAAGTAAATGCTTCTACATTATTCTAAATAAAAGTGGGGAGTAGGAGCATATTGGAGTCATCTGGAAATCTTGATTAGAGTTTGAAAAGTTATGTTCCCTAGGATTCACTTCATTCTCCTCATATCATGTAAGACTCTTGGTGGGATGGTGTATGCAAATGATTGAGAATAAGAAAAACTATTAAGAATATAAAATACATATTTTTTAATAATCTAACAATGTGAGACAAATCAGGTAAATATGAAAAGATGCTTAGGTTTACAATGAAACTATTTTATGCCCATCAGAGGGGCAAAGATGAAAAATGTGACATAAATATTGGTGATAATATGAAGAAATGGGAATTCAAGAATTGCTGGTGGCCTTCTAGAGGGTAACTTAGCAATAACCAGTAAACTCATATTTGTATATGTCCTTCAACCAGTAATTGGCACTTCTAAGTCCATACTCTAGAGAAACTAGAGCGTATGTACACATGACAAAATGTTTGGAAATAATTATTACAGCTGTGTGCAATAGCAAAAACATGAAAATATCCCAAATGTTCAATCAGAGAAGAGAAAAAATGGTGGCAAAGTCATTTAGTGGACTACCATAGAACAGCTAAAATGAATCTACTAGAAGCTGCCAGTATCAACATGGGTAAATATAAAAACAAAACAAAAATAGTATTCTACAAGAAAAGTTGCAGAATAATAAAGTATGACACCATTTATTAAATTAAAAATATGAAAAAATATTCAATATTTTTAACATATTTGGTAAATGTATTAAGGTATACAGGGAAAACACTAACCTCTAACAGGTGTTGGAGAAGGAGGAAAATGAGATTATGGAAAAGTATCTATAATGTTTTATTTAAAATAAACTATGATTCAGAGGCTTAATGACTTTGCCAAATTGTACCAATTGACCAGGCTTCTAGTAGTATAAGAAAGAGTAGTAATAGATAGTAAAAACTGGGATGGAAATATTAAAAAATAAAAGTGTGTTTTTGGAAAGGGTAAGGATCAAAACAAACTCAATAATGCCTTACGTAATTGTGGGTGGGTACATAAACAATTTTTGGTTTTGGCCAATTCACAAAAACTCTCTTTTCTATCAGAAGTGTTGAAAGCATTGTCCACTCTGACTTCCTGAACATGCCCTACTTTGCTGGTGCCATGTAAACAACCTCACTGGCATTTTCAAGGAGAGCTGTCATCCAAAGGCAGCAAGTGATGGAATATTGTTATGTTCCTTTGCTATTTCATTCCTTTTTTACCTGACCTTTAACTGTTTAGTTTGTCATGACTCCATCCTCTTAACATTCTCTGTTACTTTCCTAAGTGATTGGATCTATTTCCACATTTGAATCTTAAGTTCAAATAGCTCATCTGAGTTCTAGATCTCAAATAGCCAACTGCTCACTCAATATCCCACTAGAAGTCTCATAGAGAACATAGAGTCCAAATATGCTACTGAATTAATTATCTTTCTACTCCCTTCCCCAAACATATTCCTGCTGTTTCCTTCTCCAGACTATATGGTCTCACATTCCACCCAATTATACCTATCAGAAACTTGGGAGTTATTATTGACATTTCCTTTCCCTTATACTTTGTATCAATCCATCACTAAGTTCTATTGATTCTACCTTATAAACATGTCTCAAATATATTTGTTACAAGTTCATTACTGCCCTTAGTTTTTCCTGGCCTTTCCTAGCCTCCTTATAGGCATCAGATCCCATTCATATCCAGTTGGCCTCTACCCCTCTAAGCTATTCTACCTGCTATATCCAGAGTGATCTCTTCAAAATGCAAATCTAAATGTATCACCCCTGCCTAAAACATTTACTTAGCTCTTCATTGTTTCAGGGGTTCACCTTCACAAGCTCTACAGAACCTGGTCTCTTCCCATTTTGGAAGCCTCATCTTATTACAGTCTTCTACTCCTCTCGCCCTTCTCTAACCCAGCCGTTAGCCACACTGCCTCCCTTTTAATTTCTCAAATGCATCAAGCTCCTCTCTAGTTCACAGCTTTGTCACATTCTGCTTTTTCTGTCTATAAAACTGAATCCCCAGCTACCACGTCCCAATCCTTCCACCTAAAGTCTTCACTTTTCGTTCATTAGCTCTCAACTCAATCATTACTTTAGGGAAGTCTTCTGTGACCACCTTAGGAGGGCATATCTGTAATAACCCAACCCTGCAACTGTTGATAGCATTTAACCAAAAAGGAATTAAACACTTAATTGCATAATTGCCTACTTGTCCCACAAGACAGTAAGATTTACAGGGGCAGAACAATGTTTGTGGTTTGCTTCTGTGTCCCCAGTGACTAGCTCAGCGCACTTCAAGTGGAGTCTGAGTGAAAGTCTGGGCTTCTGGAATGACTACAGAGAAGGAGCTACAGGTAGAACTTAACATTTGGAAATTAGTTCTTTTTATTATTTCAGAAAAATGGTCTGAGATAGTAATTTGAAACATTTTTTAAACTTATGAGGAATTATATATATAGATATGTGTTCATTCTGTGTGTTTTCCTAAGCTGAAGTGCATTTCTATGAAAAGTGATCAAATCCCTGTGCATGTTAACATGGGTTTGGATTTCAGAAGCTGTGGAGTTTGTGCTTGGGAATGCCTCATGAGAACAGTTTCTAAGATGACCCTTCAAATAGTTTGTAGCCAAATAGCATTAGTTGTAAGCTGGTGAGTGAAGAGAAAGAAAGACCTGATTTTTATCATGGATTGTGTGAGGTCTTGTGTTTGGTGTTGAAGGAGAATGGATTTTGGATTCAGATATGCATCAGGATCTCAATATATTCACTTAAATGACTTTTTCAGCTAAACTTTTTAACTATTGAAAAGCTTCAGTTTCTTCATTTGTGTAATTAAATTTGTCTCTCCTTCATGTAGATAGTTACAGAAAAGCCATAGATTTATTGAGATAACACTTATCAAGCTCGGAGTGCAGTGCCTGCTGCTGGTAGAAACTCAGTGAGTTCCAATTCTTTTCACTTTTCTTCCAACTGAAACTAGTTCAGTTGTCCTTGAATTCAGATCCAGGGCCCCAGATAATTTAAATTAGAGTTGTGGCACTTTAAAACATTCCCTTTCTAGAGGTTAGTCTAAAAAACTATTTCAACAGACTAAATGAAAGACTTAGTCTGTCAAAATGGTTATAGTACATATCAGTCAAGGTGGCTGTAGGCATTTGGACAAAACTGATAAAGAAGAAAAGAAAAAGAAGGAACTCTCAGGTGTAGACTTTTGGCAATATACTACCTCACTGTAAGAAGGGAATAAAGCAACGCCTGTCTTATAGGGTTGGAAGCTATTCAGTCACAGCCTCCCTAGAATATGGTAGTAGATTTGTTCTGAAGGGTAGCTGGAAGAAGGAGCAACATGTATCTTCCTGCATTGAAGAGTGATTCATCCATCCCTCAGCCCACTCACTGCACAAAGGTTTGAGTGCTCAGGGTATATTAGGCAGCATGAGTCCAGCAGTACACAAGACACAGCTCTGCTCTGGTGGAGGGAGGAGAGGAAAGGGAGTAAGGGATTATATATATATTTATTTATTTATTTATTTATTTATTTATATTTATATTTATTATATGATGTCAGGTGGTAATAAATGTAATAATACATAAAACGGATAAGGGGCTAGTGTGTGTGTGTGTTTGTGTGTGTATACACACTCCTTTATGCAAGGTGATATACAAAAGTCTCTTAAAGAGAGATTTGAATAGAGGCCTGAATGTAGTCAGAGAGCAAGTCTTGTGGGTCCCTGAGAGAATCGTTCCCAACGAGAGTTGATAGCAGACATGAAGGGGCTAAGCAGCCTGGTTGGTGTATGTGAAGAAAGGCAGGAGAGCTGGGCAGTAGGAGCACAGCAAATGGGGGGTGGGAGTGGGGGGACAGCACACCATACCAAGATTTTGGCTCTGAATCCATGAGAGATGGGGAGCCATGGGGGAGTTTTGATCATGTTCTTATTTACTATTTAACAGGATGACTCTGGCTGCCATGGGGGAACAGACTGTTGAGGGGCATGGACAGAAACAGGAAGATTGGTTTAGGATTCCGTTACCAAAACTAGGTGAGATGTATGTTCCCCTCAGTACTAGCTGTAAAGTTGTGTTAATAAAATACACTTCCACATAGCATTCTTTCACATATAAAACATCTTTTTCTACTGTCTGCTGACTAACACATTAAACTCAACCTGTTTCTCTTTGCTTATCCTTTTACTTCCCTATATATACACTACACTTAAGATGTAAAAGCTTAACCTAGAGTAATGATAATGGGGGTGGTGACGAATAGTTGGAGTTTAGATATACTTCAAAGGTGGAGTCGAAAGAACTTGCTGATGCACTAGATGATGGGTATGAAAGAAAGAGGAGCCAAGGATGAGTTGTAGGAACTGGGCCTGAGCAACAGGAAGGGTGGAAGAGACTAGAAAGGCTAAGAGAGAGGCAGATGTGGGAGATATTTTAAACTTTTTCATTCTCTGAGAATCTTCTATTCCAATACAGTGTCTGGAAGGACCCTTTTAAGCTAATAAGCCATCGACTTCCTGTGGTTTAGTTGACTGCTGAAGCCTGGGCTCCATGGGATACCAGAGACTTGCTGGGCATGAATTCTGTAAGGGAAGTTGGAAGGAGTGTAAGACAAAAATTGCATCTATTTGGCTGCTTAGCCAAGGGCTAGCCCTGTTTATTAAAAACATTCCTGACTAACTATCTCCCTAGAGGCTTAAAGCTGGAGTAACAGCTGTAGGTGATTCCCGACTTGGCTAAGGTTGCAATAGCCACTAAGACTTCAGAAAATGAATCTTGAGATTTCCCAAGTTTTAGTTAGTAAAAGCATAGAGCTTGGAGAGGGAAGGATTTAAAAGATGGTCATAGCTGGAAGGGACCTTAGCTAGAGTCCACGTCAAGGCTCAGAGAGACATTAGAATCAGGCAGGTTTTATAACCACGGCAGGGTGGTGAAGAGTAACCAAGACAGGACTAGAACCTGGGTCTCAGACCCCCAGTGCAGTGCTTTTCTGGCTGTATGATGCCGGAAGAATATGGCAGTCCCAGGTACGCTCTGACTTAGAGCAAATTATTTTTTATTCTTGGGAAACTAGAGCTCATAAAGCCTTCAACACACACTTCTTTTAATCCATGTATGAATTCCATGGGTTTACCTTGAGAAAGAAACTGGAGGTTGGCTGACTTTGCTAGTCTATGCAAGCTAAAAAATGGCAATAACAGTCTTTGCTTTTCTCTGGGGATGAAATAGTATTATCACACTCATGTAAAATTTCTCATTCAGGAAATGAGGGACTGTAAGCTATACTGGCTGGAAAAAGACCAGTATAATAAGTGATGGTACTATCTGAGTGTGGGGGTAATTAAAATTTATCTACAGACAGCCACTGTAAAAATAAGTTTGTGGTATTTCAATTTTCTTGACATATCACAGTGGCAGCAGAAGGCAAAGTGGGGTGACTTGAATTTCAACCATCCTTTTCCTAATTTTTAAAGAGGTATCAAGGAGTAGTGAAAGGTCCAAATTAGACTACTGGGGGAAAAAAGTGGCAGAAGTAGTCAGTTCCTAAAAGATTGAGATTTGGTTGTCTGTTTCCATTGAAATATTTTAAAAATCTAGGTGGAAGATTATAAACAGCTCCACAGTGGGGTCAAAGATTGTCTCTTATTACTGCAGAGTTTTCACATTCACATGTCAACAATAGTTATCTGCTCGCCAATCTGCAGTCACCCTCGTTGTGTCTGTGTGTGTGTATCTGTAAAATCAAGGAGAATGGGACGATCCAACCTTTTGGTGAAAGTTTGTCATTGTTTTACAAGTTATTATGCTTGATATCCAAGCATAACATTCAACTTGACTTTTAAGTTAATTGAATTTGGACCTTACTAAGATTTAGGGCCCTACTCGGTTCTATCTAGACTAGTTGATTGATGTCTGATGATTTTTTTTTAAGTGAAAAGTTTTTCACATCTCTGTAGATTTCTTATACTGGTTTGTTCTAAAACGAAATATCTTATTTCATCCTGACTCATCATCCTGTGGTCTTCTGTCTTTGGTTTCTGAGATACTGATCCCCAAGGATTTGGGAAGAATATATCCTTCTTTGGAAACTGAATGCCGTACCTATGATTATTACAGGCACTGGGCTATTTTTCTAGGAAGGATGTGACACTGTTCTTTCCTGCCTTGACTTGGCAGCATCTGTGGAGAGAGTTCAATGAACTGCATAAAACAAGTTAAAATTTCAGTGATTTTATTCTCTGTTAAATCTAGCTACACTAGATTTCTCTTTCTCTTTTTAGAATTATTCTCTTTTTAGATTTTTAGATTTCTTTTTTCTCTTTTTCTTTTTAGATTTATTATTTCTCTTTTTAGATTTATCTTTTGTGCTAATTGATGTAGTTCCTATTCTGTCTGTATGGGAGTACACAAAACCCCTGATCAACATCACACATTTTCCTAATGCTTCATTTTCATTCTAAGATGTGGAAAGGGATGTGGGATATGGAATTTTCATATCCCATTGTATTAGTGATTTGTGTAAATATCTAAGAAAGCAACCTAATCTTGTCAGCTTAAGTCTCCAGACCAGGTGGCCCTGATGAGTGCTTTAGGCAAGGCTGCTTGCTCCAGTGTGTAGAGGAATCTTGTCTCTACTTGATTAACTTTCAGTCAACAGTGTGTTTTCTGTTCAGCTCAGGTTACCTTTCTCTTATGAGTTTTCTCTATATCAATGGTTTTTACATTAAAATCTTATATAACATTTTATATATACAAACCAATGTGTAATATATATAAATTCTGAAGAAAAATACTAATGAACATTCATGACTCTGTAATCAGATTTAGAACTGGAACATCAGCAATTCTATTGCATATGTCTGTGTTTTTTCTCTTGCTTCCAGTAAACGATAAGCACTGCCCTGAGGTTATGTTGTTTATCAATGCCATCCTTTTCTCTTTTCTTGGTAGTTTTTACATGTAACCTTAAAAATATTTTGTTGAGTTTTGTTGTTTGAGCTTTATTAAAATGCTATCATTCTCAATATAGTCTTTTCCAGCTCCTTTTGTCATTCAGCTTTGCAAGTTCTCTGTGTTCTCACATGTAACTTTTGATCACTTGCGTTCACTGTTGTATAATATTCTTTTGTGAAACTATACAAAAATATGTCTATTTCCTGTTGATGATTTTTTTTGTCTTTTTAAAACAAAATTATGAGCTGAGCCACCATGAACATTGTTATACATGCCTTTGGGGTGGATGTGGAATTGGTAGGTCACAGTGTGTGCTAATTTTTAACATTAGAAGATAATGTCCAATTATTTTCCAAAGTGATTGTGCAGTTTCCATATTTATCAGCACATACGTAATGATTCCTTTTGATCCATGTCCTTGCCAATACTTGTATTGTTAGTTGCAATTTTTGCTAATCTAATGAGTATAAAATGGCTTGTGTTTAGTAACCAAGAAAATGCAAATTAAGATGCTGAAGAAGTTAGGCATTTGCCATGTGCATATTGGCAGTTTCTCCTTTTTCTTTATGAAATAGCTGTTCAAGCCTGTTGTCTATCTTTCTAATTGGTTGTTTGTCTTCTCCTCCCTGAGTTGTAGGAGCTTTTATATATTTTAGTTACTTAGCCTTTGTCAATTGTATATGTTGCCATTAATGTCTTCTATTAGAGTTTGTGACTTACCTTTTCACTTTATTCACTTAAAAAAATTATTTATTGATTTTAGAGAGAGGAAGGGGGGTGTGGAGAGAGACTCTGATTTGCTGCTCCACCCATCCATGCACTCATTGGTTGATTCCCACGTGTGCCAGGACCAGGGATGAACCTGTAACCCTGGCCTATCAGGACAACGTTCCAACCAACTGAGCTACCTGGCCAGGGCTTTTTGATGAATGAAGTCCTTAATTTTAATATGAGTAAATTTATTAATCATTTTTTCATGGTTAGTGCTTTTTATGTCTTAAGATAACTTCCCCTAATCTGAGGTTATAAAGGTATTCTCTGATATTTTCTTCTAAAAGTCTTAAAATTTTGCCATTTACTATGATGTTCTTAATCCATCTGAGATTGATTTTTATGTATGGTATGAGGTGAGAAGTCCAGTTTCATTGTGTTTTCCTGAGGGAGAATCATTTCACTCAGCGTTATTTACTAAGTAGCTTTTCCTTTCCCCAATATTCTGCAAAGTTACATAACATTTCAAATTTCTATGTTCATGTCTGTTTGCCTCAGAATTCTTAGTTCCATTTTGAAAAAAAAATGCTTAAAATCAAACAAAATCTTGTTATAATTTGGTTTCTAATTTTATTAAGCTTAATTTTACTAAGCTTAATTTTATTAAGCTTTTGTCCCCTGCAAAGTTGAGATCATATGGTTTATATCTAGCAATCTGTTAATGTGGTAACGACATTTATAGACTCTATTAAACCACCCTTAAATTCCTAGGATAATCCTAACTCAGTCATAATGTTATATGTATTCTTTTTAACTACTAGGTTTAGCCTGCTAGTATTTTGTTTACAATTTTTGCATCTGGGTTTCTGAGTGAAATTTGCCTGTAACTCTTTTTAAAGCCATCCTTTTCTGGTTTTGGCATCAAAGTTATATTTGCACTGAGAATACTCTGGGGAGTGTTCCTTTTTCTTCTCTTGAAGAGCTTGAGATGATTTGTTCTTTGGAAGTTTCATAGAATTCACTTTAAATATATTTTTTTGTTTTTGTGGGGTTTTCTTGACTGAAGATTTCAAACTACTAATTACATTTCTTTTTAAAATTAATTTTGTTCAGTTACAGTTGTCCCACCTTTTTCTCCATTGTTCTCCCCATTCATCTCCTCCCCCCTACACTTCCACAGTCAATCCCCACCCTGTTGTCCAGCCCACGTGTCCTCTATTCATGCTCATTGACTTGCCCTTCTCCTTCCTCCCTGTTATCCCTCTCCCTGCCCCTCTTCTCACTGTCAGTTTTTTCTTTATTTCCATGTCTCTGATTCTGTTTTGCTCGTTTGTTTGCTTTGTTCATTAAGTTCCACTTATAGGTGAGATCATATTGTATTTGTCTTTCACTCCTTGGCTTATTTCACTTAGCATAATGCTCTCCAATTTCATCCATGCTGTTGCGAAGGATAGGAGCTCCTTCTTTCTTAGTATTCTTAGCTGTATAGTATTTCATTGTGTAAAGGTACCACAGTTTTTTGATCCACTCATTTACTGGTGGGCACTTAGGCTGTTTCCAGCACTTTGGGTATCATAAATAATGCTGCCATGTACTTTGGGGTACATAGGTTCTTTTGAATTGGTGTTTCAGGATTCTTAGATATAATCCCAGAAGTGGAATCACTAGATCAAAAGGCAGTTCCATCTTTAGTTTGTTAAGGACATTCCATACTGTTTTCCACAGTGGCTACAATTCTGTATTCCGCCCCAGCAGTGCACTAGGGTTCCCTTTTCTCCATAACCTCCTCAGCACTTGTTGTTTGTTGATTTATTTATGATGGCCATTCTGACTGGTGTGAAGTGGTATCTCATTGTGGTTTTAATTTGCAACTCTCTGATGGCTAGTGATGCTGAGCATCTTTTCATATGTCTGTGGGCCCTCTGTATGTTCTCCTCGGAGAAGTGTCTGTTCAGGTCCTTTGCCTATTTTTTAACTGGATTGTTTGTCTTTCTGGCACTGAGTCATATGTGTACTTAATATATTTTGAAGAGCAAACCCTTGTCAGTGGTATCACTGGCAAATATGTTTTCCCATATGGTTGGTTCCCTTTTCATTTGGTTGATGTTTTCTTTAGCCGTGCAGAAGCTTTTTAATTTGATGTAGTCCCACTGTTCTTTACTTTATATCCTTTGCCCTAGGGGATATATCAGTGAAAATATTGCTGCATGGGATATCTGAAATTTTCCTGCCTATGTTTTCCTCTAGGACTTTTATGGTGTCACAACTTACATTTAAGCCTTTATTCATCTTGAGTTTATTCTGGTATATGGTATAAGTTGGTGGCCTAGTTTTGGTTTTTTTTTTTTGCATGTACTTGTCCAGATATCCCAACACCATTTATTGAAGAGGCTATTTTTACTCCATTTTATGTTCTTGTCCCTTTGTCAAATACTAATTGATGATGAAGGTGTGGATTTATTTCCGGGCTCTCTATTCTGTTCTACTGGTCTATATGTCTGTTATTATGCCAGTACCAGACTATTCTGATTACATTGGCCTTGTAATATAGTTTGATATCAGGTATTGTGATCCCTCCTACTTTGTTCTTCTATCTCAAAATTGCTTAGGCTTTTTGGGTCATTTATGGTTCCATATAAATTTTTCAAGTATTTTTTCTAATCTGTAAAATAGGTCATTGGTATTTTAATAGGGATTGCATTGAATCTATAGATTGCTTTGGGTAGTATGGACATTTTATTGATATTAATTCTTCCAATCCATGAACACAGTATATTCTTCCTTTTATTTGTTTCTTCCTTAATTTTCTTTCTTTAGTTTTCTGAGTACAGGTCTTTTACCTCCTTGGTTAAGTTTATTCCTAAGTATTTTATTTTTCTTGTTGCTATGGTAAATGGTATTTTTTCCCTAATTCTGTAGGACCCACAACCCCTGCCTTCCTCCTGTTCCTCTCCTGTGCCACCAACTGCCAGTGACAGCCAGGTATGGGCCAAACGCTCCAGCACCATCCATTTACAGGGCTAGTTGATTTGGCAGGTGAGTTGTTACAAGCTCCTTAGCAGATTCTGACATCCATAGCCACCATCCTGCTTAAATTTCTTTATTGGTTATAATATATTTAGACTTCCTATAATTGATGCAGTTTAAGTTCTTTATTTCCCTAGGAAATCTCCCTTTTAGAATCTCTGGCTTCAAGTAGGAATCTTAGATTCAGTTTCCCAGTCTTGTTACTGTCTGAGGTTCCATCACAAAGGTAATATTTGGGTTAGCATTGGCCTTGTGGATCATATTGTTGATTTAGGGAATTTACCCTCAGGACATATATGGCATGTATGTGCATGTTGGTACTCAGTGGTTGTGAGGAAATGATTTCCTTTACTACAAACACAATAAATTGATGTTTATATAAAATCAGGGCTTCTGAACTGAATTGGCATTTTGTGTATCTGAAATGTAACTATGCTGCTCAACTGCTGCGTTTGTCAACAATTACCATGGAGAAAACCTAGTAAATATTTCAAGTGTCACATATTTATCACATCTTCTGCATGATTCTCATTTTATTAGCAATCTACTGGAGTTAAAGAAAGATTCAACAATAAAGCAAGTTCATGTTTTTGAGGAGCTACAGTGAGGTTGCCAGAAGCTTGGTTAGATTAGCTATTTTCCTCATAATCATTTGTCCTTGCAAATTTTAGCAAATGCCAGAAACTGAGGAGTGACGGGATCTGCCTGCCTAAAAGCCATGGTAGTAGGCTATGCTCAGGAGAGGCTGAGTGGAGCTATTGCTGAGGAAGAAACGTAAAATCTAATGACTAAACTTTTCCTACCTCACCTGCCTTCTTCCAGGCCCCAAACTACTATTTTTAATGATATCTTGCCAGCAGAACTCATTTTTAATTTACAGGAAATGCTTCTTTTAGAAGACTAGATGGCTATCTAATTGTCCTCTACCTTCTGAAACAGAAACAGTGTGACCGCTGATAAAAATTATTCTCTTTCTCATCTATGTAGTTGTACACTAGGTTTTCTACAACCTGAGGGGGAGGACAGTAGGGATGCTTTGGAGTAGGAGTTGGCAGCTTTTTCTGTGTAAAGCCAGACAGAAAATATTTTAGCATTTGCGGACCATATGGTCTCTGTGGTAACCACTCATCTCTGCTGCAAAAGCAGCCACAGACATAAGGGCAGCACATAAACAAACAGGCATGCTTGTGTGCCAATACAATTTTATTTACAAAAATAGGCAGTGGGCCAGACCTGGCTCATAGGCCATAGTTTGCCAACCCCATTTTAGAGGCACTGTTTTAAAGGGACTTTTCTCAAGGTTTGTTGCAATCATTCGTTTGTGACCATTTATCTAAAGCAGGATTTCTCAACAAAGGCACTACTGAAATTTTAGGCTGCTTAATTCTCTGATTAAAGGGGTTGTCCTATGTACTGTAGAATGTTTAGTAACATTTCTGGTTTCTACTCCATAGAATTGTGATAACCAAAAATGTCTTCACATATCATTAAATGTCCCCTTAGTGCGAAATTGTTCCCAATAGAAAATTGCTGATGTGATGTGATGAGGATGACAGGTCACATTTGGGAGATGTAAATTGTTAAGTTCTCTGAACACAGAGCAAAGGAAAGAGGAACAGAGAGAGAGGCCAAGAGGCTGTCAGGGCAAAGATCATTCGGGGCCATTTAGACTTCCTTTTGAATGCAACTCAATGCCGTTAAAGAGTCTTACAGAGAAGGGAACGGTGGCATGTCCTACGTTCTTGCATAGAAAATGGGTTAAGCAGTACAAGACTGAGGCAGAGAGGTTAATTAGAAAGTGCAGCTCCCACAATTTTGATTGGTACATCTTAAATAATGTTGGTTTTCTTTCTGGACATTAGTAAATCCTCATAAAATTCATGTAATTCTAACTGAATCTATGAAAGACTAATTAGTGCCATAAAGTCAACCTGTAATTTATTAAAGATGTACTTGATTTTAAAATCAAGTTATCTTAGAACACTTATTTCCTTCTTGTTGGGAAAATTACTTTAGAAAACCAAACCATCAGGGAGGCTTCTCAGCTGTGACTATAGAGTGAGAGCAAGGGTGATGACCATTACTGTGGGATGTGTTCAACAAACTATCGTAGCTAAATGAATAGGCCATCTCCATTTCAGGGATCAAGAATTGAGTGTCAGCCCTGGCTAGTGTGGCTCAGTGGGATGAGTGTCGGCCTGTGAACCAAAAAGTTGCCAGTTCGATTCCTAGTCAGGGCACATGCCTGGGTTATGGGTGCAATCTTGGTTGGGGCCCATGTGAAAGGCAACCAATCGGTATTTCTCTTACATATTGATGTTTCTCTCCCTCTCTTTCTCCCTCTTTCTAAAAAATAAATACAATCTTAAAAAAAAGAATTGGGTGTCAAATTGGAAGGAACCTGAATGTTCAATGTTTACCGAATACATTTATAACACTGTTCACAACTGGTTATATCTCCTCCCTTTAAACAATTCTGACTGTGACTTGCCTTCCAAAAAATGCTTATGACATATTTTAGTCTGTAATTATTATATAGCTCTTTTGTTTTTTACTTCCATAAGACATTAGGTGTTTAATGTTTGTTTCCAAAGACCTGGAATACTTGCATTGAATGAATGCCCTCTTCCCTGTACAGTCTTGGGAATGTGGACAAATTCTCATTCTCATACTTTGCTGTTTTGTTCTGCCTTTAATTCCAGTTACTATCACAACTGCAAAACTTGATCGCATTCTCTAATGTCTCTACTCTCCAGGCATCATGGCAGGTAGTGGGGATACAAAGGTGATAATACAGAGATTCTGCCCACAGGGAGCTCACAGTTTCATGGGAGATGGGGATTCTCCATGGGAGGGGATTCAGATATTAAAATAAAAGAATGTACACTTGATATAAATTATATAGTGTGATACATTCTCTATCAGTATTGAGGGAAAAACATGAAAGCTGTATACCTAGTCACTGTCTAAAATTGAACTTTTCCTTGAAGCAAATAATTTAATGGTGTTTTTTTTTGCAATAGGAAGTATGTTTTGAGCCTTTTGTTTCTCCTTTTGGCTGACAGTGATTCCAACTCTACTTCTTTAATAAGTGCCCTGTTGATTCCAGCTACACTTTCTTAACAGCTATTCTGTTTGGGTAAGTTTATTTCTTATTGGACAGAGTCCAAATATGACAAAGTATACAAGTCATAGAGGTACTCAAGGTGTTCACATAGAAAAGGTGGTCACTCCAACCATCAGCCCTCACCAGAGAGACATCACTTTCCTGATAACGTAAACCTATAAATACCCAGAAGTACTTATACCTCACTCTTAATGAGACCCAGAAGTGGGACATTGAATAATTTCAGAATATACTAACAAACTAGGAGATGAGCTTAAAGACTGAACAATAGCCTTGATTTCTTATGTAATAGTTTAATACTTTTCTATGTGCTTGACATTATACCACCAACCTCATCACCCATATTTTGAAAATTCAGTGTAAGTAGCAGAAACAACCTCCTTTAGGTATGCTTTCATGGACATTTGCTTAAGCATTTGTGAATCTTCCAGTAAAAATAATAAGTGAAGTACTGTAAAGTGAAGAACAGATAAGAGTTGTGAATTTTTTTTTTCTTTCTCTCACCATCTGCACATAATGTGCTGATAGCATGATGGTTTGGATTAAATTTAGTAAATGTGATAAACTTTAAGAGAAACCAAGGTGAGAGGTTTTTTTAAATGTTATAATTTTTAGTTTCTTAGGACCATTTAAACAAGTATTTAATGGAAGTATACTCTGGAATCTAAAGGCACAGAAATATTATAAAATTTAGTTTTGTAAACATAAGTGTTCTAGATTTTTGAGGTCTGAGCAAGTAGCAGTTCATCTCCTGGGAGGCATTTTGTTTGATCTTAATGAAACAGAAGTATAAATTGGGAAAGTCACTTAGCTTTGCAAATTTAAACACACTCTTCCTCTCTAAACTGTAAAAATAGTGTTTGTTGCACTAAAACAAAAAAGAAACTGCTCTTTTTTTCCTAGTAAGAATTCCAGGAAAAGCAAAAATACTCGTTAAAACACTTAATCCTTCTTTTCTAAGTGACTCACAGTTTCCTTTTTTTTACTCCTGACAAAGTAAGTATCTTTGTATCTGTGCATCAGTCTGCCTAAGGCTTTGTCTCCTTCTGTCACCCAAGATAGGACCGTGGGGACACTTCCAAGAGTCAGCTAAGGAGAATGCACACACTTATAACCCACACCTGTTAATCTCCCATTTTTTCCAAAAGAGTTTCTTATTTAGTTTTAGACTGAGAGCCTTTGTGAAGGAGTCCAGAATATTTTAATATTTCCTGCTTCATTTGCAAACCAGAGCCAAAAGTATAGCCCCAGTTTCTTCCAAGATGTTTTATGAGGAAAGAATCATGTGCTCCACAATCATCCTTAAAGATGCCTCAGGTTTCACACTTTGGGGATGGAGGAGGAAAGTACATTTTTGCCTGGCATTTCAAGTCCAATTTGTCGTTCAAACAACTACAGTGGTCCAAGAGTGGGGAGAGGCTACACACACACTTACACACACTCCAGCAGTGACAAGTGACTATATAGAGAGCACAATTCTTCCTTCTCTTTTCTCCATTTCTACATGACAGTTAAAAGCTGGGGTCTACGAATCTTATTTCTCTGTAGTTGTATTGTGTGCAATGCAACAGAAGGAGAATGGGTGGTAGCTCCTTGCTCAACAGACGAGTACTGAATGTTTTCAATGGACTGGCTGTCGGGCTTTCCTATAATGGCCACTATCAGCCCCTCTGTTCTGAATAAGGTCTACTTAGGCAGCACCTCTCTGTGTAGTCTCTGAAGGAGATCACTCTCATCCAAACCTGGGACAATACATAAATTGTAATTTAGCTGGTATGATTGATGTATGCACCATTACTGGTTGGTGCTTTTCTTTTATCTTGTGTTGAATGTGTGAGCTACCACTATATGTTGTGATGTGGCTTATATGTTATGAATAACTCACTTGGGTGAGAAGAATGAGAGACCTGATTATCTACTATGTTAATATTTAACCTCTCCTAGATCCATTTACATACATATGCCAGGTATTTATTGGGGTGATTATGAATAAGAAAAAAAATATTTGTAGAAAATTTTGTCATTGTATTAGTCCATTCAGGCTGCTATAACAAAATACCAGAAGCTGGATAGTTAATAGACAGCACAAATTTTTTTCTTACAGTTCTGGAGGCTAGACGTCCAAAATCAGGGTGTCAGCATAGTTGGCTGAGGGCCCTTTTCTGGGTTACAGACTTCTCTTTGTATCCTCACATGCTGGGCAGGGCTAGGAATCTCTCTGTAACCCTTTTTAAAAGGGCACTTATTCCATTTATGAGGGCAGCACCCTTATAGCTTAAGTACCTTACAAAGACCCCACCACCTAATACCATCATCTTTAGAAGTTAGGATTTCTAAATATGAATTTGGGGGAACATGCTCAGCCCAAAGCAGTCACTTCACAAGAAGTACCTGCTTATCATAAATATAGAAACTATGAAAAAATAGAAAAAATATTTCTCCATAGTTCTATCACATACAGACAACTAGTCTTGGTTTATATTCTTCTACCTTTTTATTCTAAACATATTTTTAAAATAGTTGTGTCTGTCAGTGTATAACATTTTATAAACTGCATTTTCTTTTAGCATTTTAGGATTTCTTATGCAGCCAATGTCATGGTTTTTAGTAACTAAATTACATTTGTTGATTAGATTGTGCCTCAATTTCTATAACAAACTTCTTTTTTATGTGTTATGTTGTTTCATGCTGTTGTAATTTCTTTTTTACTTTTCATAAAGATGTTTTTTCATGATCTTTATATTTTGGATTATTACCTTGGCATATGTTTCCCAATGTGAATTATTAAGTGATAGGGTATAAGCAATTTTACATCTCTTATAGCTATTGCTAGAGAAGCATTAAGACTTCTATCTTAGTAGGGATGAGTTGGTTTCATTGGTTTGGATGAAACCCAGCGACAGGGACATGGTGCATTCAAGATGGTAAGACTACCGCAGCAGATATACCATAACACACTGCATGTACATACACAGCAATGCCTATGTACTAGATTTCCTCAGGTTGAATCAACAATGGGTTTAAGAATAGTTTAACTAAATCCCCATGTTTATCTTTACCACTTTGTCTTTATAACCATTTAACCTCTCAAGGCTAAAGTAGTTTAATAATTGCATTTTCCTTGTGTTCTTTGAACCATCTTGTCATAGTAATTTAAAAAAAAATTCACTTCTTTGGGTAAATTTGCAAAGATGTTCACACCCTAATCTCCACAGCCTGTAAATATGTTAGTTTACATGACAGATGAGAATTAAGGTTGCAGACAGAATTCAGTTTGCTAATGAATTGATCTTAAAATAGGGAGATTATTCTTAATTATCCAGGTAGACCTAATATAATCACAAAGACCCTTAAAAGTTGAAGAAGGAGGCTAAAGACAAGTCAGAGAAAGACATGTGATGATGAAAGCAAGGTCAGAGAGTTACTGCTGACTTTGAAGATGCAGCAAAGGGACCATGAGCCAAGGAATGTAGGCTTTAGAAGCTAGAAAAGGCAAGGAAACAGATGCTCTCCTAGAGCCTCCAAAAAGGGATGTAATACTGCCAACACCTTGATTTTAGTCCAGTGAGACACACATCAGACTCCTGACCTAAGATCTAAAGGACATTAAATTTGTGTTGTTTTTAGCCACTAAATTTATGGTGATTTTTAATGGCAGCCATACAAAACTAAAACAGATAGTTGTCCTTTCTAAGTAGAGTTAAACTATGTTTATTTATCACTGAATTTTCTATTTTGCATCACTTTAATTTGACCTTTCATTTATTGATTAATCAAACTGCCATTATGAGGAAGTAAATATTCTTATTTTGTCAGAGTCTAAGACTTGCTTGCCAAGATGTGTTTCAGTAGGTGAATAGACAAATAAACTGTGCAGTATCCAGAAAATGGAATATTTAGCACTAAAAGAGAAGTGAGCTATCAAGCAACCAAAATACATGGAAATAATCTGAAGAGATTACCTAGTGAATGAATCCAACTATATGACATTCTGGAAAAGGCAAGACTATGGAAACAAACAAAATCAGTGGTTTTCGGAACTCCTACTTACCCTTTAACACTCACCAGAAACTAACACCTTTAGGAAGCCTTTCCTGCACCCACCAGTCTAGGCAAGGAGAGAGGCTCTCTTAGGATTTCTATATGTACTTGTGTTTACCACTGTCCATAAGACTAGGCACACTACTTAGTAACTGTTGGATTCCTTTTCTTCATTCCCTAAATGTTTAGGTGTTCCTCTTGAGCAAGGAATGACATCTTCTTTGTGGGCCTAATGCTTCAGAGTATCTGGCATACATTGGGCTCTCCATAAATATTGGTCAATTACAAGGTCTGTTCTGAAGGTATCCAGTCATGTAATATGAAAAATAGAGACATTTATTGAAGATACAAGATACAAGAAACATTGCACATAAGACAATGATGCCTCAGTCCCCTTCAAAGTAGGTACCTTGGGACCTCACACAATTCTCCCAATCACCATCAGCTGCCTTGTTGTATTTTCCTGAATCTCATCAATGTTCTAAAATCACTTCTCAAAGGTGATTTTCGTTTGGTGAAAAGTCAGAAGTCACGGGGCACCAAATCTGGGCTGTAGGGGAGCTGAGTCACCTTGGTGATTTGATGTTTCACCTAAAAATTCTGTGCAAGATGTGATGGATGAGTGGGCACATTATTGTGATGAAGCTGCCAATCACCAGTTGCCCATAGCTGTGGACTTCTGAATCACCTGTATAGTTTCCATGAAAGAATGCTCAAGCTTAACGCAAAATTTGATGCAGATTCATTGCTCTACTTGCTCTACTCACTCAGTCACTGTGAATGCGAGGACCACACACAGTACACATGCTCACTCAATGGCATGTACCACCCCCACTGACTAGTACAGTGAAGTTGTCATTGTTCACTCATGTGCATTCCAGTCTACTCTCCTTGGCTGCCACGTTACATCAATGTCACACAAACCGTTCTTGTTATATTAACAATGGCCAGATTTTTTCCAGACAAACCTTGTAAATGCAAGACATAAGTCTATATAACTTATCACTAGGGAAAGTTTTGCTTTTTTTTTTTTAACAGAAGACCCATATTTTACTTGTAATTTTAGCTGAGGTACTGTTTAAATTAAGACCACTTTTTAGAGCAGTTTTGGGTTTATAGCAAAATTAAAAGAAAAGTACAGAGACTTCCTGCCCCCACACATGCATGACCTCCCTTATTATCAACATCTCTCACCAGAGTGGGGAATTTTTTACACTTGATATGGTGCACCGACACATCTTAATTGCCTGAAATCCATAGTTTAAATTAGGGTTCACTATTGGTCTTGTGCATTTTATGGGTTTAGACATGTGTGTAATGACATATATTCATCCCTCATTATAGTGTCATACAAAGTGTTTTCACTGCTCTAAAAATCCTGTCTCTGCCTATTCATCTCTCCATCCCTCCACCCACAAAACCTTTGGAACCACTATTTTTTTTCACTGTCTCCACAGTTTTGCCTTTTCCAGAAAGTTATATGATTGGAATGATACAATCTGTAGCCTTTCAGATAGGTTTCTTTTACTTAGTAATATGCATTTAATGTTCATCATATCTTCTCATGACTCAATAGCCCATTTATGTTTTAGCACTGAATAATATTCCACTCTCTGGACATACCAGTTTGTCCGTCCACCTACTGAAACAAATCTTGATTTGTTCCAAGTTTTGGCAATTATGAATAAAGCTGCTGTAAACATCTCTGCAGGGTTTTGTGTGAACATACATTTTCCACTCTTTTGGGTAAGTACCAAGGAGCTTAACTATTGGATCATATGGTGAGAGTATGTTTAGTTTTGTAAGAAAATAACTACCTTTGAAAGTGATTGTACCATTTGTGTTCCTGCCACTAGTGAATGAGAGTTCTTGTTGTTCCACATCCCTGCTATAATTTGATATTGTTGGTGTTCTGGATTGTGCCCATCCTGATAGATATTTCTGTGATTCATTTTGAATTAATTTTTATGAAGAGTATAAGGCTTGCATCTGGATTCTTTTTTTGGGGAGGTGGTGGTATGTGGATGTTCAGGGTTTTTTTTTTTAAGATTTTATTTTATTATTTATTTTTAGAGAAACGGGGAGGGAGGGAGAAAGAGAGGGAGAGAAACAGCAATGCATGGTTGCCTCTCACATGGCCCCCACTGGGGACCTGGCCTGCAACCCAGGCATGTACCCTGACTGGGAATCGAACTGGGACCCTTTGGTTCCCAGCCTGCACTCAATCCACTGAGCTACATTAGCCAGGGCGGATGTTCAGTTTTTTTAGAGCCACTCATTATAAAGACTATCTTTTCTCCATTATATTGGTTACTTTGTTAAAGATCATTTGACTATATTTATGTGGGTCTATTTCTGGGCTCTCTATTCTGTTTCATTGATCTACTGTTATTCTTTTGCCAGTACCACACTATCTTGATTACTCAGGCTTTATAGTGAATCTTAGTAAATGTGCTGCCGAAGCAAGCACTATAGTGAACCTTAAAGTTGAGTAGAGTCGGTCCTCCAACTTTGTTCTTCTTCAATATTGTGTGGCGAGTCTGGGTCTTTTACCTCTCTATATGAACTTTAGAATTAACGTGTTGATATTCACAAAATAACTTGTGGGATTTTGATTAGGATTGTGTTGAATTTATAGATCAAGTCATCTTACCAACAGGGTACCCCAGGTCTTAGACTGGTGTCCACGTTTGTTTGAGAGGGTTGGTCAACATAGCACGTCCTGTGCTGGCAAATAAGTTGAGTTATTTGAACTGAGCAATTCCAGTCTTCTGGGACTGACTTAGAGCCCTGTCAACATTATCTCATGTGATTAACATTCTTTGACACAATTTAACGTATTTCCTGGGCACTGGTGCAGGGAATGAGGCATTTCACAAGTCCAAGTCTACCAATTTTCTGTCCAGGCAGTGAGAGTTGATGATACATAGACTAAGAAGTTGCCACATCTCATCCCATGGACTCTATATCAGACCCTCCCTGTTGCTTTCTCCATGTCTTTGTGTTCAAGCCTTATTCCTAGAACTAATGTCAGATGTTTGTAATGAATCATATAATTTCAAGGAAGGCTATTTCTTTTTACTTCAACAAGGAGAAGTTGAGAGTTAAAGAGGAAGTTTTCAGCATTTTCCTGGAATAGTAATTGAGAAGATATTCCTGAAGGATTCTAACCTCTTGCTTCCCTAGGTCTGAGATCCTGCTTATTATGTGAGTAGCCTGTGGCCTCAGGGGAACTGATATCACCTTGTCAAGTGGGACCATGAAAAGCTGAAGCTCAAGTTTGTCTTCATCCGGAGGCAGCCTTGAACTGGAGATAATGTAGGGATGCTAAAATGGTTCCTTGCTCCCATTCCCTGTTTCCTTAAGTTCATGTGGTTAAGGCTAAAAAAAGAAAATTAGCTGAAAACAAGTTAGGAAGAAAAAAATAATTAGATGAATGGCTGTATTTAAAAGAGAAGGTGGTGGGAAAGTAAGGTCCTCTGTATACTTTAATGGCCTCTAGGATTAGCCTAGGCCTGCATGCCACTCAAGTCCCTAGGATGGTCTTGATTCCAATGTCCTGCATATCTTTCCACCTTCTCCCTATTCCTCCCAAGAATCCAGTCTTCTCTTTCTCCACCCTAAAATCTGTCCAGAACGTCTTCATGAATGCTAAAGTGTAATGGCTGGGTAATATACTATCCGACAATGTTACCCCTTTAAAGGATCTTCACATTTTCTTTTCTGCAGCCTAAAGAATTCTCTGAAATATAATTTTAGATATTAAATATGGAACAAGAGGGGAAATCTTGTGATTTAAGCAATCTAGAGATTATGATACATACTAAAGTTTGTGAAACCCTGAGCTACATAATTAATTATACTCTGTTCCTCTGACAAGTCTCTTAGATTGTTTAATTATGCCCTTTTCATCTCAAACTTTCTTAGGGTTTTTAATAAGAATCAGAGAATGTGAAAATGTATTGTTTGGGAAACCAAAAATTGAGTACTCCCAGGCGAATACTAGGGAAATAATTAGATCATCTAAGTTTTAATTATTTCCTGAGTAGCTTTTGCAAGTGCTGATGCAAGAGAGACTATCTCTTCTAGAAATAAACTGGAGGAGAAGTTTTAGAAAAAAATGATGAACATCCAATAAATAATAGCTCTTATTTACCAAAACCACTATCATCATCACCATCACCATCATCATCATCCTAATTAGGTAGATGCTAAATCCAGGTGGTCCCAATATGGCCAATAATTTTCTATTAGTTTCTGGTTCTAATTATAGTAGAATCCTAATTATAGAGTATTCTACCCAACAATATCAGAATATATATTCTTTTCAGTGTCACAAAGATCAACCATATTATAGACCATAAAACAATTCTCAACACGTACAAAAGGATTCAGTTCATTTAAAGTATATTTCTGAACCACAGTAGAACTAAAGTAGAGTCAATAACAAAAAGATCCCTGGAAAATTCCCCAAATATTGGAGACAAATAACATACTACTTCTAAATAATACATGAGCAAAGAAAAAAAGGGAATTAGAAATATTTTTAATGGAGTGAAATGAAAATACAACCTTTCTAAATTTTGGTTGATCAGGAGAAAAGAGAAAAGACATAAGTCAGTATCAGTAATGGGAAAGTGACATGATTGCAGATTCTACAGATATTCCAACAATAATAAGGTAATATTATGAACGACTTTATGTCAACACATTTCAGCACTTAGATAAAAAGGAGATCAAATTCTTTGAAAGACACACTTATGAACGTCACTCATGAAGAAATAGACAATCTGAATATCCCTCTATCAATCTGTTAAAGGAATTTAAATATTTAGTAAAACAAAAAACCCACAAAACTTCCAAGTCCCCTTCCAAACAACACAACACAACACAACACAACACAAAACAAAACAAAAATCTTCCCATAGAGAAAAATCCAAGCCCACATGGCTTCATGGGCAAATTTTACCAAAAGTTTTAGGAAAAACTAGTACCAATTTCACACAAAGTTTTTAGAATATAAAAAAGAGAAGATCATACTTCCAAACTCATCCTGTGACATAGCATTATTCTGACAGCAAAACTTGACAAAGATATTACATATGTATTCACATATTATATATGAAAACTACAGATGGTTATTATTCATGAACATAGATGTGAATGTTCTAAACAAAATTTTAGCAAGTTAAATCCAACAATATGTAAAAAGGATAATAAACTATGACCAGGTAGACTTTGTCTAAGGAATGTAAGCTTTAACAGTCAAACACTAATCAATGAAATTTGCCTTAATAACAAACTAACACC